>PVLA01010326.1:0-64557 GCA_004027455.1 Hydrochoerus hydrochaeris
GAGTCTCCACCCTCGACTCCATATTGAGCATTACATAAAAACATACACATGTGAACTACACAAATTACAATTATCAGTACAAAACATTTCAAGATCCCCGCGCCCAATTCCCACATGCGGTGTCCTTTTCCTGGAGAAGCGATTGTCACAAGGCGTGGATGGACTAGGACGCGGCATGGACAGAAAAGGGCGCCGCAAGTAACCACCCTTAAAGTACTCTTTTCTTTGCCTTTTGGAACCCCACTTTTCCTGCCACAGCCTGCTGTCTCCTCATCTCCTCAGCTTTCATCCTGGACCACTTCCATGCTCACATTCTCCCACTGCCACTGCCTGCTCCACAGCCACGATGGCAGATCACATTTAACACACCTGGAATACTGCTCATGAGTCCCTGTCCTGAACTGCTTCCTTCTCAGTATTTCCCCTCAAACAAAGGAACCCCTTTTGCCTAAGCTAAAAGTCTAGAAATAATTCTTTCTTTCTCCATCACATATTCTGCCCATCCCAGTGTTGCCCAGATTCTGAACTACCCCTCCCTACCCTATCCCTGGGGTCCAGTCATTCACTTCTGCATGACAAGCAGAAGTCTGATAATTCTCACTTTTGTGCAGACCTTCTGTGGCTTCCCAGCTCCCCTACAATTCAGGCCAGAGGAGCCCCACTTTCTATACCAGCTGCACTCAGCCCCACCAGCCTCCTCATTATCTCTAAAACCCCCAACCATCTCTTCTGGAACCTTGCTTCTCTTGTCCTTCTGTGTAGTCTCTAATGCCGTATGGCCTAGTCTTGCCTTATTCCTATTCCCACTTATGGACACACACATCACACCTGTGCTGTGGTGGGCACTCCTAGAAGGCAGAACCTATTGCTGCTTCCTGCTATTCTCCTTGCACAAAGGACTGGCCCAAGCACGTAATAGGTGCTTAATAATGAAACAATGGATTAATTCCATAAAGCAGAATTACTAGGCATGTGTCCTGTAGTTTCGGGCAGGATCATTAAGTTGTTGCCCACAGAAAGGTTGTTCAACTAGAATTTCCTTCACATCTTCAACCACTGTATGCTCAGACTTTGAGTTTTTGCTAGTGAAATACTTAAGTACAAAGTCATTTTAGCTTTAATTTTCTTTGGCAAGTGTTATCAGATATCATTTCATATTATTCTACTTTTCTCATTATACAAACTCCAAAAAATAAGAAAACAGCAATTCAACTGAAAAAAAAATGGGTTAAAAATACAAATAGTTCACAGGAAAGGAAACCAATTGCTTTTAATATGCTTCAAGTACTTCTGAGTTTTAAGGGATGTTAAATTTTTTCGTTCTTTGCACTGAGACTTAAAACTCCATGGTTTCTTTTGACATTTTCCTGGTTTCCATTTTTAAACAAAAACTATGGAAAAAATGGATATGGAATCATCTGATGAAAGTTAAAGTAAGAAAAAACTTTTTCCCTAGAAAATTGTGGTATTTTCTCAATACGATATATTTGGGATTTTAAAAAATACAATACTGTATTTATAGTGATCAAAAAGAATATGGGCTGGGAACACAGCTTAATGGCAGACTACTTACTAAGCATTCATAGTACCAGTAGGAGGTGTACATTCATATGTTGTTGTCGTTGTTTTTCCTGCTCAACCAGAAAATATTAAGTGGTATACCAGGCCCAGAAAGCTGTAGTAGATCCCAACAGTGATTCTGAATGGTAGGTGGAAGCAGTACCTGACCATGGCATTACATGTAGTGGGCTAAGATGAGGCCTAGCTCCAGAACTGCAGTATACAGTGGGAAACAATTCATCCTGCCAGTGTATGCTAGGAAAGCTCTTTAAAGAAGAGTTCAGTGTGCTGTGAGTATATCTCGGTAGTAGAGCACATGCTTGGCATGTACAAGGCTCTGGGTTCTGATCCCAATACCAGAAAGCAATGAAGTGAGCTGGGCCTATTGAAGGTAGAGCTATATTCTGAAGATCTAATGGAACATTTCAGCAAAGCAAACTCAGGCATGGAGGCTTCAAGTAGACTCTTTCTTTAGATGATGGAGTCCAGTTTAATTTAAAGGCCAGAGGTTGGCCTTCAAAGCAACAGGTAGAGTGTGGGAGGAGGCAAGGTAGATCTAAAGGGCCTCCCACACTCTACTAGGGACTGAACTCTCCAGCCATTGGATTTCAGGCCTTTTCATAGGTCAGTAGGAGCTGGGAAGCCCTGCTTGGGTATCTGCATTTTAAAATGTATCTTGTGGCAGCCCAGTACTCAGCTAAGATGGATATGCTATTAGCCCAGGGATTCAACAAAATCAAGGGACAGGAGGAAAGACTATAGTTATTCATCTCCCCTCTGAGAGATGGGTTCATTGGCAGGTGAAAGAACCATTCTGGGGGGGAGACCAGCCAGTCATCCTGCCCCTGCCTGTGAGTCTAGGTCCCTCGGCCCCAGCATCTTCTTGTGCTTCAATTTAGTGATAGAATTGACCTGAGGTCATTGGGGCCACTTCACTTTCTCCCAAATGAAGTAGAATTCCAGGGAAGTTGCTTATATGCCAAATTTCTTTTCTTTTTTTTTTTTTATCGAACTCATGACTGCACACTTGCAAGGCAGGCACTTATGCCACTGAGCTAAATCCCCAGCCCTTATATGCCAAATTTCATCCAGTTTCCTTAATTTTTCTTTTCTTTTTCTTGCCTTGACTTTTTTTAAAGTGTGTTTTCTTATTAGTGGTATAGGTCCTTTGAAAGTATTGCTTTTTCTGAGTATGATTCAGACATGGAGCCACTCTTGTCCTCAAGAATTAAATTTTTTTTCCCTTTAGGAGTCAGCATTGACAGTTGTTTAGACTACAGAAGAACAGCTTCTGACTTTTTTTGTTGCCATCATCCTGGAACGAGTGTGAGGGGCTGAAGGCCCTGACAGCGTTGAGCTAAGATGAAGACTGTCTTCATGGTTGCTGAGAAGCCTTCCCTGGCACAGTCCATTGCCAAAATCCTCTCTCGAGGTAGGAAAAACCAATACCAAGCTTCTTTATTGTTTGGTCTGTAAACCTGGTCATTTTTACCTTTCAGGGTATTTCTTTCTTTTTTCAAAGTGTGATTTTACCCTTGTTGGAGTAAATTCATTTCAGGTCAGTAAGCATTAATGAAACACTCCCGACCTGGTGTGTATCAGGGGAAGGGCTCCCAAAAGAGCACAGTTCATGGTGAGGGAGAAAGTGCATTCCTTGTCAGAGTGGTAGGCCAGTCAGGGTCATTGGTCACAAGCAGCAGAACCAACCCTGGGAAGAGACCGATATAGCTGGGACCCCACCCCAGTTGAGGCCTGATGAGTTCACGTCATGGGCATTGTCAGCACTGAACCCTGCCTGCTATACCCTCAACTCAGCTTCAGTTACATTTCCTGTACCTCACATCACTAAAGACTGGCCAGTGGGCCCAGCCTTGGCCACAGGCACTCCTGATACTCTGGGGAGCTAGAGCAAAAATGACCTCCCCCTCACTCCCTTTTCTGGCCACAAGGGTGGCTGGTCAAATGCTCTTTCCCCTCCTATCTTTGAATTCCCTCTAAATAGTAAGGGAATTTGGATGGCTGGATATCCATAGTAGCAGCATCCACTTTAACCTCACCTTGGTCCAACAGTTGGGGAAGAAGGAGCCCCTAGTAAGCTGAGGAGGTGTTCAACTCTTTGAGGTGGTATCTCATACCCTGGGCTAAGAAACTTGGACTGAGGAGCCATCAGTGAATGAAAAGACACCATAGGATTTGATAACTAGGAGGCCCCTGATGACCTTGAAGTTTGAATAAAATGGGGCAGAAGTCAAAGTGAAATGTGAAATCAGAAATAAAGACAAAAAGCCCAAGAGTATCCATCCTGACTCCCAGCCAATTTGGGCTCTTGTGTTTGAGGGTATTCCATTTTAGGTTGTCTACAGATGCTCTGGTCTCTGAGTACTACTGAATCTCTCAGTACCCACTTAGCACCATGGCCAGAGGAATGTCATCACTGATCAGCAGCTGCTCTGAAGAAGGAGGACTCTGGTCCTGGAAGAGGTGGCGTCCAGGTCTGGGATTTCCATGACATCTGCAGCTGAGCACAGCATCCACCCCTGTGTGTTTCCTCTCCCCAGGGGGCATGTCTTCACACAAAGGACTGAATGGGGCATGCTCAGTCCATGAGTACATGGGAACCTTTGCCAGCCAGACAGTCCGCTTCAAGATGACCTCTGTCTGTGGTCATGTGATGACCTTGGATTTCCTAGGTGAGCTTCACCCCCACACCTCCCTTCCTGTAGGTGGGAGCCCTGCACAGCACTGCCCAGGGTCCTGTTAGCATCTCAGTCCAGTGGATTGTGAATTAGAGTGACTGGCTTCCTTGTGTGAGCTCTGGAGCCTAGGAGCCCTGGGCCCTATCCCACTAGCACCTCTTAATCACTGCATGCCTTGCGCACCTTCCTGTATAGAGGAGGTAGTGGTAACTATTTTGGGAGGGGCCTGACCCAGTCAGGTGTTTCAGAGAGCCTCATTGCTTTTGCTGAGTTGACTGTTGTCTGTCAGTCATTTGATAGCTGTCATTGTCATCTTTTATCATTATTATCATTTCCTCCACAGGGCCAGCATTAGTGACCCACTGGGTCTTGGTGCAATGCCATGTGTCTGACAAGGGTCTGCACCAGACTCTGGACCTGCATATTAGTCCATTTTGCGTTACTGCTGTGGAATGCCTAATGCAGGCTAACTTTCTAAAGAAAAAAAAAGAGATTTATTTAACTTATAATTTTGGAGGCTGAAAACAGAGTGCCAGTTCTGGCAAGGATATTGTGGCAGATCACAGTGGCACAGTGGCAGTAGCACATGCCAGAAGGAGAGATCACATAGTGAGGCGGAAAGCTGGAGAGAGGTCCAGGGATCAGGGTGCTCTCCTGACAATGATGGAAGTGCCCCCAGTGACCTCCCCTAGGCCCTGCCTCCTAAAACCACCACACCACCTCCAGAACTGCCACTCTGGGGATCAAGGTCCCAGCATGTCCTTTGGAGTAGCCTTAGACCATGTATAAACTACAGCATCTGTACTCTGACAACTCACTGAATGGGGCCTGGGTCAGTGACTGGTCCCCGGTGAGCTGCCATTTTTCACATGTGAAATGCACAACAATGTCATCTGCTTCTCAGGATTGGTGAGGGCTCAGTATGACAGTGAAAATAGAATAGGCACCAGGCACAGCATAGGACCAGGCACAAGGCAAAGCCTTAGTAGTTATTCTTGCTGCTCAGTGACCACAGCAGTGGCAAGGGTGACTCTGTAGGCAAGCATTTGAACCCCAGACTTCGTTTCCAGTAGGCAAGTAGTTGTTGAACCTGGCTCTGATTTAATTCTCCTAGCCTACAAGAAATGGGACCTAAAAGAAAAATCAGAGGATCCAGCATGCAAGAACCTGACCTTATGTAGAAAGGAGGAAGTACTGGACATGAGATCCAGAGAGAGTGACCCTTGCAGGGACTGGCTAAATGTCTGTTGGGTGCTCTGTGAAGTGCTAGAGTGGAGGGAGAGAGTTACAGAAATCCAAGTTGGAGAAGAAAATAATGGCTTTAGTTCAGGGCCCTGGCAAAACAAATTGGCCCAGGAATGATGCTACCAGCCACAGAGAAAATCCTGGAAGTGAGGCTAGCTCAGCAACCTTAATGAGAGCTTGCTTGGTTCCAGTGGGTAGCCAGAGATGGTATTAGTTTAGTAGCATAGGGCAAGAAATGTCAGGTGGTAGAAGTTACCTAAAGACCTCAACCTGTGTCCCAGCCCTGCCTCTGTTAGGTGACCCAGGCCATTTGTCCACCAAGCCTACTCATTCGTGCAATGAGACAGTCATCTTTCCAGGGCTGTAATAGTTTTGAAGGCTGATCCTTTTTTTGACTATGAAGTGTGACTCAGCGTCACTGTGGCTGTGGTTTGTAGGAAAGTACAACAAGTGGGACAAGGTGGACCCTGCAGAGCTGTTCAGTCAAGCTCCAACAGAGAAGAAGGAGGCCAACCCCAAGCTGAACATGGTGAAGTTCCTGCAGGTATGTGAGGAGGAGCTATCTTTGTCCACTAGTATTTGAGTCCTCATTCTCATCTGGGACACAGAGGCCTTTACTGGCAACCCTAAGCCCACCTTTCTGCCTGTGCATGCTCCTTGCTGGTCTACCAGGCACCTTTAGGCCCACCTCCCTATCTGTCCTGGAGAATACACATTCTGCTTTTTGGTTTGGTTTGGTTTTTTTTGAGATAAGGTCTTACTGTGTACTTCAGGCTGGCCTTGAACTCACAGCAGTGCTCCTGCCTTAGCCTCTTAAGTTCTGGGATTATAGGTATATGCTGCCATACCCAGCACATTCTGCTTTGGTAATGGTTTGGTTGAAAGTTTTTTCCCCCTAACTTTAAAGCAAGTGCATAAATATTATGAAATACTAAAAAATATAGATAAGGATAAAAAACTATAAGCACATGACCCCAGACAATTGCTGTTAATATTCAGGATTATTTCATTTCAGCCTTTGTGCTATTAGGTCTTTGTGGTTAAGATCATATTGTAAGTATGATTTGTTATTCAAAAAACAGCAGTTCTGACCTAAATTCTTTCTGAGGCCTGGACACCAGTCCCCATAATATACCCAGGCTCTACCTCCTGTCCCCAGGGGGAGTATCCCCAGTGCTATTAAACGGGTGCTGTATGGCAGGTGGAGGGCAGAGGCTGTGACTACATTGTGCTGTGGCTGGACTGCGACAAGGAAGGGGAGAACATTTGCTTTGAGGTAAGTATAAAGCCTACTTGGTTCACTTTAGGCTTTTCTACTCCTTTTCCCAATCTGTGCTCACAGTCACATCATTCCTGAGGTTGAGTAGGTGGTAAACTATTACTGACTTACAAAAGCTTTCTCCTGCCCACTTTATTTTGGATATTCTGCAGATACTTTTAAATGCACAGAACCTACTTAGGGTGATAGAGTATTATTTCATTCACTGGGACATACCATATAAGCAAACATAAGGGATAGAATTATCTTAAGTGAATATATGCTTCAGAATAGAGCAGATGAGATGGCTGGGGATTTAGCTCAGTGACATAAGCACCTGCCTGGTGAGCACAGGGTCATGAATTCAATCCCTGTTACCAAAACAGAAAAACAGAATAGAGCAGATGGGCTTTTCAGTTCATCCTTAGCACTACACTTCTCCCAGGCCTCACTCTTGTGAACCCCATCTTCACATATCCTCTGCCCTACTCAGAATGCTCTCCTTTCTCCCCCACCTCCAATAATCCTCTCTGCAGGGAGGCAGTAACAGCTCCCTGTATACCCCCTCCTCATGTTTACCTTGGCCGTGGCACACTTGTGCAGGTTGTGACTGCTGGTCTCTCAGGTGCCCCTGAGGCTGTGATTCCAAACAGGTCACCTGCTTGTCTGTCTCTATACCCTCAGCTTTTATCTTAGGGGTTTAGGAGATGGTTCAAGGAGGTGGTCAGGATAGTTAAGTGTTATTGCATGGCATCCTTAACTCACTTGATCATGCACCATCCCTTCCCAGGCACTTTTCCCCTACAGGGCTTCCCTCCCAGGGCCATTAGCACCTAGAGCTGAAGATGGTAGCTGGTTATGGGTCCTTCTTTCTTCAGAAACAAAGTCCTTTCTCTTCCATAAGGATGCTTCACAGCCAGATTGTGGCAGTGTCTCGCCTCCAGCCCTCACCCATAAGCTAGGCCTTCCCTTTCATTCCCATTTCCTCTTCCTCTGCATTCCTTTGTCCTTTCCTGACTTTTCTGTAGTTGTCACTGCCCTTTCCAGCTTTCCCTTGTCCCAGAAGGAGAGGGGACGGGTCCAGACTGTGAAGTCTCACATGTGCTTCCCAGTAATTTGATGGAAATGAAGCAGAAGAAAAGAGAGCAGACAAAACAAGAAAAGAGGGCAATATGGAAAGGGATTTATGGAAAGAGTAGGGGAGGATCTGCAGGAGATGGAATGTTCCTTACATGTAGGTGCTCAGCTTTGGAAGCAGCCACACACAACTGTGGTGGTTGAGCCAGAAGCAGAGATCATGTAGCAATCTCAACCAGGGCACCTTCCCCCCAGGTCCTTGATGCTGTTCTGCCTGTCATGAATAAGGCCCACAATGGTGAGAAGACAGTATTCCGGGCCAGGTTTAGCTCCATCACTGACACAGACATCTGTAATGCCATGGCCTGCCTGGGAGAGCCAGACCACAATGAGGCGCTATCTGTGGATGCCCGCCAGGAGCTGGACCTACGCATTGGCTGTGCTTTCACCAGGTGCTGCTCCCCAAAGGGCCCAGGCACACCCCACCCTCCCTTTGGCCAGAGTGCATGCCTTTGCTGGCCCCTACTGTGGTTCTCCAGACTGCTCAGGGCTCTGATGAGCAAGAGGCAATTCTCACATTTTAAAAACCCTGAAGAAAATTATATTAGCTGGTGTAAATCACAGGACACCACTTGATCAACAGAATATCCATACTCAGGGTCTGAGGACAGTGCAGTGGATGGATGGATAGAATATAGTAGATGGCTCCCAACATGGTAGGAGCCTCTCCTTTGCTCCATCACATGTGCACACAGTTCCTCCATGCTAGCTGGTTCTGTGGCACGTACATTGGCTTCTAAGTGAGGAGCAGCCACCTGCCTGCACGTACCACCCCACATAGTGCACACGATGATTGTGTCTTAAGTGAACTGCTATCTGTCTTTCTTTCCTTCACCCTACCACTTCCTCTAGGTTTCAGACAAAATATTTCCAGGGGAAATATGGTGATTTGGACAGCTCTCTCATCTCCTTTGGGCCGTGTCAGACTCCTACCCTGGGATTCTGTGTGGAGAGACATGATAAAATCCAGTCCTTCAAACCAGAGACCTATTGGGTGCTGCAAGCCAAGGTTCTTTTCCTTTCTCTATTCCTGCTTGTGTGTTCGAAGTTTGGGATGTGGATTCTGAGACGTTTTCTCCACCGTCATCATAATTGTTATCCTGCAAGCCTTAGGCCAGTCAGTGATGGTGAACTTTTTAGAGACTGAGTGCCCAAACTGCAACCCAAAACCCACTTACTTATCGCAAAGTGCCAATATTGCCCTTTTGTGTGCTGTTATCCACTCAGCTGGTAGAGCAATGCTGGAGTAATTTATTTTGTGTGCCAGCAATGAAGCCTTTACATGCCTGCTGCAGCACACATACCATAAGTTCACCACCACTGCTCAAGGCTAAGGGCACAAATGTAAATAGCTGTACCTGAGATAGGTGTTTGGTGCCCAGGAAAAGGGGTCCTCCATCCTTCTTGGGATACTAGGGCTAGGCTGTGCCTGAATGCATTGAATTTGAATAAATGGGAGTGATTTTTGCCCAAGTAATGCAGGGTAAGGTCACCCTCAGAAGCCAGTGGGTTCAGTGGTCAGATCTAATTACTAGACTGAGGCCAAAGGCTTGCAAATTTCTTGGAAGTCTTTAGAACCATTTCTTTAAATAAAAGCTTCCCCAAAGCTTGATGTAAGATTTAAAACATAACACAGATTTGCTCTGGTTCACACAGATTGGCCAGGCACTTGGTGTGGGTAGGGTTGGAATGAGAGATGGAGGCTTAGATGCTTCTTAAGGACATATAAGCCTCAGCTCTCTGCCACCCTCCTGAGACTACCAGCATGATTTCTGGTGGAGAGTTGGGGATGGGAAAGACTGGTGTCAGCTTGCCTGTGTATCCCTAAACAAGTACCGCTATGAGACACTAGACCCCCAGCATTTTGCTCTTGGATGAAAACCCACTTCTTCTATCCTGATCCCCTTTCCTGGCAGTAGGATCACCTGGACACTTCTCACTTGTTTTTCTTTGTCCTTCTTGTAGGTTAATGCTGAGAAAGACAAATCTCTCGTTTTGGACTGGGACCGTGTGAGAGTGTTCGATCGGGAGATCGCACAGATGTTTTTAAACATGACTAAGCTGGAGAAGGAAGCCCAGGTGTGCCTGCTCTGCCACCATTTGTCACATTTGCCTTAGGTGGACATGGGTCTTGGCAGCTTCTGCTTGTGACTGAGCCATGTCTTTCTCCCTCTTTCTGAAACACATCTTTTTGAAAGAGAAATGGATATTCACCCATGCACTTCAAAAGTACTTCAGTCAAAAAAGTAACTATAATGTACTGCATGTCTACTTTTACCAGGTATTCTTCACACCTGTGACCTTTCTCAGCTGCTTCCACTCTGCTTACCACCAGGCCCAGTGGGCATTATCTTCTTTGGCAGAACTGCATTTCATGTAGATGTTCACTTTCTATAGTATCAAACAGTCATAGAGAGACTTGCCTTGTTGATGACTTTCCCACACAGCTAGCAGGGTGCAGGTCTGAGATCCCAACTTCAGTCAGCTTTTACACCTTGTTGGGACTGTATTTCTTCCTTGAGGATTTCATGTGTTCGCTATTAGGAAGTGGGTGATGCATTCTGGCATGAGGTTACTGCACAAAGTAGTGAGCAGGTCCATCACCATAGCAGCAAATGCTCTGCAGCTGTGACAGCTACCAGAGTTTCTGAGGCACAGCCTGACTTTACTTAGCTACTTCTGACCTATCCTTTTCAAACTTTCCTTGAATGACATTTTGCCCAGGCTTCAGTTGTCTTGCGCTGCTGGAATCACTAGTAAAGCTGCTTCATGCTGGTAGCATTGATGACATTCCTGCAGACTTCTATTTCTACCTGCTGATTTCACCCCAAATGACCTGGGTTTTACTGCTACACAAATGGAAATGGCTTCAGTATTAACACCCACATTTGTTAGCCTGCAATCCAGAATGTGCTGCCCTTGTCAGTCCACAAGCCCTTAGTAAGAGCAAAGGGCTGATGCTGAGTGGTTTAGATTGTTGTAGGAGTAGCAAAACAAAGAGTCATCTCTTCAACAAATATGTGGTCCAGGGGTGGGAAGTAGTAGTCTGCCAACCAAGCATAGCCCACAGATAGCTGCCATTTAACCTGTGTGGTGTTTACAAAATTTCAGAATACTTAGTAACATTTGAAACTTGCAAGATTTCACATATAAGTCCTGACTTGTCGCGACTCTTGAAAAATGTAAGACATAGCAATGCTAGCAGCCTACTCAGCATCACACTCAGTGAACAGTGGTGATGGCCCTTGAGACAGGCCCATGTGCCGTGTCCTGGCTGACACTGTCTTCTGTAAGGTTTGCATTAGCCCCTCTTCTCCCTGTTCCTCTAGGTTGCCTCTTTCCCTAGAAAAGAAGTTTCATTCTTTTTTCCTTTCTTAGCCCTAAATAGATATTGACTCTAGTCTTTAGACTGCAGGGAGACCAAGCAAATGGAACTTGACCTTTTGCTCACACATTTTTTTTTCTTTTTTGAGACAGAATCTTGCTAAGTTGCCCAGGCTGACCTTGAACTCTCAACACTCTCCTGCCTTAGCCCTCTGAGTGCTGGGTACAGTGTAATCACACATCTTAATTTTCTCTAGTATGGACTCTTCCCCTACCCTCGAATCACTCAGTCTGTCCTGTCTTCCAGGTAGAGGCCACCAGCAGAAAAGAAAAAGCCAAGCAGAGGCCACTGGCCCTGAACACTGTGGAGATGCTACGTGTAGCCAGCTCGGCTCTGGGTACATAGGGGTATTTTCTAAAGCCCCCAAAGACTTACTGAGGCAGGTGCATGGCAACTGTGTTCAGTCCTGGTACAGGGTATTATCAACACCTTTAGCTGTGCTGAGCACTTCTCTCTTGCTATGATGCCCAGGGTATAGAGAGCCTCCAAGTCTCTTGTAGGTTTCATTTCTCTTTGCATGAGAGAGTTGAGTGTGATAGCACATGCCTATAATCCCAGCATTTGGGAGGCTGAGGCAGGAAAATCACTGTGAGTTGAAGGCCAGCCTGGGCTACATAAGCAAGTTCAAGGCCAGCTTAGACTATAGTAAGAATTTGTCTCCAAAAAAGGTGGGGGGCTGGGGATTTAGCTCAGTGGCATAAGTGAGTTCAATCCCTGGTACCGATAAAAAAAAAGTACATGAGAGAAGTTATAGCTAAAAAAGAGAAGATGCTGTTTCACGGGATTGTTGGTTAAGTTTTGTGGGTTTTTTTTGTTTTGTTTTGTTTTGTTTTTTGTACCAGGGATTGAACTCACAACCTCACACTTGCCAGGTGGATGCTTATGCCACTGAGCTAAATCCCTGGCTGGGATTGTTGGTTAAGACTCAACAGTTTCCTTGAAGGAAAAAGAAGCACGGATTATTTCCTATTAGCAGCTCCCAGGGCCTGGTTATATACAGCTCTCTGCCAGAGTGTGGGGCAGAGGCCATCCAAAGGGTACATTATCACCACAGTCATGAACACCATGATGGTGATGCTATGGAACATGGTGAATGGTGTTTCCTGTCAGGCTCTTCCCCTGGGTCCACCATGATGGATCCAGAACGTGTCCTTGAACAGATTCTATAGCATGGGTACCCACCTAGCCAATAGCAAAAGAGTTCCATCTATGCCCTCACCCTTCAGGAGGTGCTAGCTAAATTGGGGAGAGCCAAAAAGCCCAGGCCAGTGGGCAATCACCCAGCTATCCCCATCTTCCTGGCCAGCTGAGTTTCCTGTCTTTCACAGGCATGGGACCTCAGCACGCCATGCAGATCGCCGAGCGACTGTATACACAGGGCTATATCAGCTACCCCCGGACAGAAACCACCCACTACCCTGAGAACTTTGACCTGAAGGGCTGTCTGCGGCAACAGGCCAACCACCCCTACTGGGCAGACACGGTGAGGGGAATGGGCCCTGTTCCTGCACATACCTACACTGAGGCCTTGGGATAGGCTCATGGAACTAATAGCAGGAACCCTGCTCAAACTTCATTCTACTCTGTCCTCTCTCCCTCAGGTCAAGCAGTTGTTAACAGAAGGTATCAACCGCCCAAGGAAAGGTCATGATGCTGGCGACCATCCTCCCATCACCCCCATGAGGTCTGCAACAGAGGAAGAATTAGGTATTGAGTGCCCCACTTCCTGACACACTTACACTTCATGTACCGCTCATCTTCCAGGGTGGGAATGACAAGATGCTTCAGCAACATAGCACTGGTCAACAATGCTATGTACCTTCAGCAGTATGGAGGCTCCTTATGAACCCCTGCTATTCCCTTTATGGGTGAAAACTTCACCTGAATATTTTGTTTCATCAAGGACAAGAGTGAAGTGTGGCGGCTGGTCAGGGAGAGGTCAGTGGGCAGGTGCCTTGGAAAAAGACCTGAGGCAGAGTGGTAGGGCCTGATGGTGCACCTCATACCTCCCAGCTCACCAAGGCTGTGCTGATGGCTTTCGGGCTAGAAGGCATGGGGAAGGGAGAGTATCACAAGTGGAAAGCCATTGTAGTACTCTAAGGATGAGGCAAGGGTAGGAAGGATAAGATATTACTAGATAGTAGAAAGACAGTCCTTACCTCTGGTGTAGGAAACAAGGAAAGGTTATGTGGGGAAGGAGGAGTGATGAGTGTGAAGGACCCACCCAGCATGGGAGACTGGCTTTCCCTTGCTGTGCATTTCCTTCCTCCTTTTTCACTTTTGGCGCAGGCTTTCCCTGGCATCTTTGCTAAGGCCTTGCTGCTAGAGGAAGAGTTCTGGGGTCCTTAGCAACTCATCTTCCAGTCAGACCAAGGGTGACTGGCCATGATCCTTCTGCAGGGGGTGATACATGGCGGCTCTATGAGTACATCACCAGACACTTCATTGCCACAGTCAGCCATGACTGCAAGTACCTCCAGAGCACCATCTCCTTCCGGATCGGGCCTGAGCTCTTTACTTGCTCGGGGAAGACTGTCATCTCACCAGGTAAAACTGCAGGCCCCAAGGTCTGAGGCCTGGGCCACCCGGGGCGAGGACTCTGAGTGCTGGTGCTGTGTGTCCTCTAGGCTTCACAGAGATCATGCCCTGGCAGAGTGTGCCCTTGGAGGAGAGCCTTCCCACCTGTCAGAGAGGTGACACCTTTGCAGTGGGTGAGGTGAAGATGCTAGAGAAACAAACAAGCCCACCTGATTACCTGACTGAAGCCGAGCTCATCACACTCATGGAGAAGCACGGAATTGGTGGGTGCACCTGCCCAGATGTAGACATGGGAGTTCCCATTCCCAGGGCTGCCCTGGGAGGTTGTATTTGCATTCACCCCAGCACTGGCCCATGGCCAGCATCTAGAAACTGGCAGCCCACTGTGTGACCGGTTGATTCAAACAAGCTTACTGTGGGAGGCTGCTCTTGAGGCCTTCATATCAAGACATGGCCTCTCCCACAAAGCCCAAGATGCACCTTTGATGCCCTGCAGTGCCAGCACTCACAGGCCTCAGGGTTGTTTTAGAACACCAGAGGATTCACCGGTCAGATCAGCAAGACTGCCCTGGAATCAAACTCTGGGCCTGCTTCTCCAGGGAGCTAGGGCACCTGTGTTGGGTCCTCGCAGAGTCCTCAGCCTGCTGTGGAGTGTAGGTGCTGCTTTCCCAATATGCTGTGGCTTAGGAACTCATCCTATGTCATTGCCTCTGGCAGTCATATACAAGACAATGGTCTAGACCCAAGCTCTAGTTTGTGACAGTAAAGAGGTTACTTATCTATAGAGGAGAGTGGATGGGTGGCCCTGTGGATGGAGGCCCACAGGGCTGTTTAAAGAGGACCTGTCATACCCGGGGCTATGGCAAGAACACACTGGGATACAGAGCCCCCATGCACACGGGCCATGCATAGCCTATCATGTAGGGTCCAGGTTCCAGTCTAGTCTAGAAGCTATGGGACTTTGACAGGCTTCTCAGTTTAAATTCATGTAGGAGTTTCTTACCCATAAAGCTGCTTTGGAAAGATGCATGCTACCTGCCAGCATGGGCATGTGTGTACTCAGCCTGAGTTTCCTTCTTGCCCATAAACCACAGTCAAAATGCCTCACCTTCACTTTGGCTTTGGGAATTATGAAGGTCCCTGGAGAGAGGGACGAAGTGAGCAGCAGGAAATGGGTTCAGCAGAGTGTGTAAGCTCTCCCTGAGACGGTTGGGCCCTGGCTCTGGGGTAGGCTGGAAGCCACAGTTTCCAGGTAGAAGAGGCCAAGGAGGTCACATTCAACCATTGCAGAGTAAGCTCCATGACCTTGCCAGAATCCTTTAGCCTCTCTGAGCCTCAGTCCTTTTGACTGTAGTGCTAGTATAAGCACCAGTTGTGACAGTTGGGTTCACAAGGCAGTACATAAAAGACACTCAATTTGATCCAATACAGTGCAGGGACACTGGGGGCTATACCACCTTCACTCCTGGGGGTGGCTGGGAAAGGCTGAAAGGCTGGATCCCCATGATGAGCAGGGGTAAAGCTGGAGTGTGTAGTCCAATGGGCCATGTTAGTAGCAGGCTGAGGAATTCCCAGGGCTTTGCTGTGCATTTCAGGAACTGATGCCAGCATCCCTGTGCACATCAATAACATCTGCCAGCGCAACTATGTCTCTGTAGAGAGTGGCCGCCGGCTTAAGCCTACCAACCTTGGCATTGTCCTGGTTCATGGTTACTACAAGATCGGTGAGTCTGAGCCCTGGGACCTGCCAGGGCTCACCAACTTCTCCTGGGCTGTGGCTCTGCTGCTTCCCCCACATGGACCCTGAGCTGTGGTGAGCCCTCAGCCCCTTGTACATAACCCTAGCTCCCACCACAGGCATGCTGCCCAAGATCTGCCTAGGGTAGGGACTCAGAGCATGCTTGATAGATGAATGGATATGCGAAAAATCTAAAAGCCTCTCTTCCTTCAATAAGTTGTCTGTTCTGTCCCTGGGAGATGCCCCTACACCTGTAGGAGCACAGCACAGATCTGGACCAAGAACACTCTGGGAGCAAATCTTGGCCAGTCTGTACAAGATTTCCCTGGGGAAAGTTTGGAATGGTTTGAGACAGAGGAGACAGCCTGGTAGCATCCAGTTCTCTGAATGGGTATCCCAGGGAGATGGCAGGATGATGGGCTAAAGATTGCTCTGCCTGGTGGGGATGGCAGGACCCTGGGTGTAAGTACTTGCAGCAATGTCATCCTGCCTGCTCACAGATGCAGAGCTGGTGCTCCCCACTATCCGCAGTGCAGTAGAGAAGCAACTGAACCTCATTGCCCAGGGCAAGGCAGACTATCGCCAGGTCCTGGGCCATACCTTAGACGTCTTCAAGAGGAAGTTCCACTACTTCGTCGACTCCATCGCTGGTAAGGTCCTTGTCTTTTCTGCCCCTTAACAGAGGTTCCTCTGTCAAGGCTACCGAAACTCTGGAGCTGAGGGCACCCATATGAGATCTGCTCTTAAATCTGGTCTACAGGCGAGACTAATGGTGTTGCTTTGATGATTACTGTCAATACCAAAGAACAGGTGAATTAACACCATACACAGCACTAGGAACACACACTTAATCAACAGGGTTGCTGCCCTGCCACTCTCACTGGCAGTAGAAATCCCACTGCTGGTAAGGACAGTCATACCCAGATCCTGGACCATGTATGAGGCCTCCTGCTCCAGCCCACTGAGCCATACCAAGCTGCCTTTCATAGGATGGACTGCCAGACACCAGAAGGAATGTGACCTCTGCATTGTGCTTGTTCTTAGGAATGGATGAGTTGATGGAGGTGTCTTTTTCACCCCTGGCGGCCACAGGCAAGCCACTCTCACGCTGTGGAAAGTGCCATCGGTTCATGAAGTACATTCAGGTAGGTGGGAGTGAAGACCTGTGACCACCCATCCTGGCCATGGCACTTTTGGGCACTAACTCAGGCAAATTGTGTCACCTCTTTGGCCACTACTTAATTATTAGTCACACAAAGTGGTCTTTGTCTTGATTGTCACATAGAATGATTGAGAGCACTAAATCAGCACCAACACACACCCACAATGTCCCTGTGACCCCAGGAACACATAATCCATTAGGCCAGGTAAACACACTATTTTTTCCTAACACCACATTTCTTGCTATTATGAATATTAACCTGGGTGTCCAGACTTTAGAACTGCCTTTCTTTGTGTATGGACCATGTGTCCTGAGACTCATGGCCAAGGATTAAGAGGTCCTTGCCTGGAAATACAAGGCATGCTACATGCATGTTATATGTTCTGTATTGTGAGGGGCAGGAAGGTAGGCAGAAGAGCCCCAGTAACTCTTTTACCTCTTCTTGGCACTGCTATAGGCCAAGCCAAGCCGCCTGCATTGTTCCCACTGCGATGAGACCTATACCCTCCCCCAGAATGGCACCATCAAGCTCTATAAGGAGCTACGGTGCCCACTGGATGACTTCGAGCTGGTCCTGTGGTCATCAGGTTCCCGGGGCAAGAGCTACCCATTGTGCCCTTATTGCTACAACCACCCTCCCTTCCGAGACATGAAGAAAGGTGAGTGTGGTGCCTCTGTCCCTACTGGTGATCTCTAGTGCCTGTTCACACCAAGGGGGTCCCTTACCCCAACCCTTTCCACACTCACACATGCTGAGATGAAAGATCCCAGTGTATATCAAGGTACTGCTTAGGCATCAGTTGGTCTCTCTGCCACTTGCTGCCTGTGTCATAATTGGGCAAATGACTCTAGGCCACTTGTTCATGTGGGATTTGGGCAAAGTATGAGCTATACCCCCTCATGGGTGGGGTGACTGAGAGGCTGCAGCTTGACTGCCAAGGTGGTGAGGCCCAGTTCCTGCCTTTCAGCAGCTTTCAGAGCAGTGGACAGTCCCATGTAGGACAGTGACGTGAGAGCCACATGAAGCCACCGTTAATGAGCTATGGGAGCAAAGCACAGGATGGATGGGCTCAGCTGGAATTTGCCAGGAATGCATTAACCTAGGAGGCCTCAATGATTGAGGAGATTTTAGAGAAGCAGAGAACAGGGGCTGATAACATCTGGGGACTTCAGGAACCTGAGCTAGTGCCAGCAAAGGTGTCTTCAAGAGCAAAGCCAAGAGAAGCACTTTCTGCTGGGACATGGGGCCCAAGGTGTGAGACCCTGAGAGCGGACCTAGTGGTAGAGAGGAGGCATACGTGGTAGTCGTGTGTGTCACCAGGCTTCTTTCTCCCCCAGGCATGGGCTGCAACGAGTGCACACACCCCACCTGCCAGCACTCACTGAGCATGCTGGGCATTGGCCAATGCGTAGAGTGTGAAAGTGGCATTCTGGTGCTGGACCCCACTTCAGGGCCCAAGTGGAAGGTGGCCTGCAACAAATGTAACGTGGTGGCTCACTGCTTCGAGAATGCCCACCGCGTACGGGTGTCTGCCGACACCTGCAATTCTTGTGAGGCTGCCCTGCTTGATGTGGACTTCAACAAGGCCAAGTCCCCACTGCCAGGCGATGAGACACAGCATACAGGCTGCGTTTTCTGTGACCCTGTCTTTCAGGAGCTGGTGGAGTTGAAGCATGCAGCCTCCTGTCACCCCATGCACCGCGGTGGGCCGGGGAGGAGGCAGGGCCGAGGGCGGGCCCGGGGCCGGCGGCCACCAGGGAAGCCCAACCCCAGGCGGCCAAAGGACAAGATGTCAGCCTTGGCGGCCTACTTTGTATGACAGCTATGTCCTCCCTCACCTAGGCTCCAGTTTGATGTAGACACATCATGATGGTTGTCTTTGAACTACTGAAACCATTAAAATGAATTTGTCTTCTCCAGAGCAAGACGCTTGGAGCCTTTCACTTGTATAGCAATGCCAGAAGATTCATGTGTCCCTGAGGACTTATGGGGATTCCCTCCTCTCTGTAGCAACCCTCTATTCTGTGTGTGTCCAAAGTGTCTGCTGCTCTACCTATATGTGTCTGCAAGTGAAGCCATAAGATCTGGTGCCATGAGGAATAGAGCCAGCTCTGCAGCTCACCTCTTGTCTCATTATTCATACAGTGACAGTAGCTGTGTGTACAGGCAGGCAGCAGCCTGATGCCATAAGGACAGTGGGCACTCATAGCCCATCAGTCTAGCAGGCATCATCAGAAAGAGGCCCATAGCAGAAGGATCTGAGAACTGTAGAGAGAAACAGCAGTTTACACAGTCACAGCAGCCTCCAGGACACCCCCTATCCTAGACCCTAAAGAGCCAACACTGGGATTTTCTGAAACACAGTGTGGGAAATGACTCCAGAAGTTGAAAGAAAATGAGCAGTAAGAGGGAGAGGTGTCACTGGGAAGCCTGCCTCTGAGGGAAGACACTGACAGCTTCTGCCCTGCCCCCAGCCCCTTAGTCCTATTTTGGGGCCTGACAGAGCTACTTCTGTTTGTCAGAGTGGACCCAACCTTTTCTCTGCAAGAAGGCAACCTGGGGTCCTGCTACTCCAGAACTCTTCCAGGGACCAGCCCAGATATAAGGTTAGTTTGGCCTACCTTAAACCCAGACCAATCAATCCATCCGTACCAGGATTCTGCACTGAGATTTCAGCTGTAAAGAGGGCTGATCATGAAGTGTCCCTTTATTTCTCTCTGCAACTGTCCCTTATACCTGAATTTCCCTTACAGAGATCCTTCAACCTTTGAAACTAGATTGTATGCTCTTGGTCCTTTTACTTTATACAGTACCACCCAGTGGGGTCCACTCCATGGCCTGTGCTAGCTTGGCTTCTGGCAGCAGTAAGGTTGATGAAGAGAAGACAGCCTAAAGCCAACACTGTCTTCTCAGCAGGATGCTCCTTGGGACCATCCCTGCTGCCCTGGAGGCTGAAGAGGACAGTGGCTATAGGGCCACAGAGGGAACTATGTGCAGAATCTCAGACCAACCCTTCCTCCCCAGCTTTATACATGACTCACAGTGGCAGGGCCTGGTTGTCTAGCTGACTTGCCTGGACACAAGTAGTTGTCCTTGGCAGACTTCATGTTACCTTGATATCATGGACAGTAGGAAGGGGTGTGTGTACACTTGCACATGTACAAGTAACCCAGGACTACAGGATAGGAGCAAAAGGCACTGCTGACCTGCAACAACACACTCACTTTCCTTCCATTCCCTATAAAGAAATCAGCAGTTAAGAGACACTCAAGAGTCTCAATTAGAAGGTACAGTGCTGGTGGGCACCTCATCACAAGTATCCTGGAAATCAGGAGTAAGGGCTTTACAATTCCTGAAGTTACAGGCATCACCAATAGTTTGAAAATCCAAGAGTGATATAATCTTGATTAAGATGTGTCTGGGAGTATGAGTGGTGTGAAAAGACAAAGGTGTTTTTATCTACCTGTAGGTGGTCTGAGGTCCTCTAGAAACAGGAACAGGATTCAGGGCAAGCTTTCCAGAACAGGGGACATTTGGGAGCGTTCAGTCAGAAAAGGCAGAGTTAGAAGGATGTTACAGTTTATGTCTAGATGACCTCCTGACCCTCCTCTGTTCATAGGTGGGGCTTTTGGGAAGTGACTGGATCATGGGTGTGCAGCACTATTGAATTAGTCCAATGATAAGTGACTGGTGGGAAGAGTTGGATCACTATATACAAATATGTATATATCCTGCCTGCCTTCTGCCTGCCACACCATGAACCATTTCTCCTCTGCCGTGCCACTCAGCCTTAGAGCCAGTCAGCTATGGCCTGAAACCTCTACAAAATGTGATGTGAAATAAACCTTTTTTTTTTAACATGTATTTTTTTCAAATCCATTTTATTTCAAAGAGAAAGAAAGCAATTTCAAAACACTACAGGACAACTGTGGTACATACATTGCACATTGATATCCCCAAATCAGTCACCCAGAGCACAAGATATCTGCATTCAATTGTCCTAACAGTATGAGTGTAATTCTTTCTCTTCAATGAACTCAGAGAAATCAGTAGTATAACTATCTTTATTATATAATATATATGTATAAGTATATATACATATGCATAGATACATAAATGGTTTCAGCATCTCACACTAGTGAAACAATACAATGTTTATTCGTGTGTGTCTGATTTATTTCTCTCATGAGTATGGACTCAAGTGGCATCCATTTACCCATAAAAGTCTCAAGTTTGTCCTTTTCAACTGAATACCACTCCATTGTATAAAAGTACCACATCTTTTTTATCCATTCTTCAGTCAATAATCTTTCCTTCTTTAACTTGTGGGTGTCAAGTATTTTTTCCCAGCAATGAGAAAGTTACTAAGACACAGGAAAATGCAGGGCTGAGCACTCTCATGGCAAGGGGCACAGCCTTGCCAGAGAAGCAGGGTCTCTGTGGGGAGTGGGATGGGTGATTTAAGCTTTTTTTCCCTCTGGCTTTCAAGGAGAACATTTTTGTAAGCCTCTATGGTGGCAGAAATATGACTTCCCCCAATATCCATGTCTTTGTACCCAGAAACCATTCCAGTGTTAGGTTATATGGCAGAGGAAAATTAAGGTAGTTAATCGTCTTACTTAAATATATTGTTACCTGGGTGGGCCCAATGTTTATCACAAGGACCTTGAGAAGTGGCAAAGGGAATCATAAGAGGGAACCAGAGGGATGACAGCAAAAGAAGGGCTTGACCGGCCTTTGCTGGCTTTGCAGGTGGAGGAAAGGACCCTAAGCCAAGGAATATTGGTAGTCTTAGGAGCTGGAAAGAGGAGGGAAGGATTCTTCCCTGGAATCCCTGAAAGGAGCATACCTTATTGACACCTGGATCTCAACTCATAGAGACCGGAGACTTTTGACCTCCAGAAGTGTGAGATAATAAATCTGTATTGTTTTAGGTCTTTCATCTTGTGGAAACTTACCCCTCAAAGTGTGAGCTCCAGAGTACTGTACTTCCAACCCCCCGGATAGTTTGCATCCCTGCTTTGCCACGTATCGCACAAATTGCTTAAGTCCTGGATACTGTGAAGTAAAGATTGCTTTTCCCAAGTATGCAACGCTGGAAGAGAGCGGCATATCATTCATCAGTCAATGGTGCACAAGTGTCCTCCTAAAAGAAAAGAACCGCTGTTGCGAGACCGCCAGAGGGCAGCAGAAATTCAGCCCCACCCGCGGGAGGCCTGACTGCGCCTGCGCAGCTCCGGCTGCGGCCCAGGACGGGAAGTGGGCTGGACCCGCCTGGAGCTGCTTGCCGGGCGTGGAGCTGCTAAGTGGCAGGTGAGGCCCGCGGGGACCTGCGGGTGGAGAAGACCCGGAAGCAGGATTGGGACGCTGACGGTCGTGGGGTGACAGTCAGGTGGGAGCCCAGCGTGCACAAGGTTAAAGCGGAACTCAGGAACCGTAGGGGCGGAATCGGGGGCCCGGGGAAGCTGGGAGGCCAAGCTGAGGCTCAGATGCAGGCTGCCTAGGGTGGAATGGGGGCTGAAGAGCGGAAGAGCTGCTGGGGTCCCTGGAGAACCGGGATCGTGGAATCAAGGGGCTGTAGTGTGCTAAAGGCGTGGAACTGGAGGGGGGGGGTCCTATTGGCTTGGCAGGGGTGTGGCTGAACGGAGGGCCTTGTGAGGGCCCAGGGTTGTGAAGCAAAACTAGGTGCTGAGGGGTGACACACCCATATTTTTAAGGATCCAGCCTACCCGACTTCCTAGGAACAAGTGGGTCTGGCCCACTGCCTTCCCTACTAATCCACCAGGCAGGCCCGTTTGTAGGGGCCCCATCAGGCTGGCTTGAGTTTTCCCAACTGTGGCTCCCCGGGGAGAGTGGAGGGTGTAGGGAAGGGGTGTGTGTTAAGATGAGTGTTTCAGTTGAAGCAATGCTTGGGCTGCAGCTGCACCAAGTGAATTGTGTAAATTACAGTCTCAGGCGTAGAGACCTTGGGCACCACCCGTGCAGCTGCTTGATCACAGGCAAACCCTTTAAACTCTCTGTGCAATGGGGGGAAGTAGCACCTGCCTGTAGCAATTTTTGTACAGGGCCTAACACGGTGGACTCTCATCAAAGTCTTGCACCCCGAGGTTCCCCTAGTGACATATCCTCATGGAATGCCCTGGGACAAGTTCTGTGGGCCGAGCTCTGCTCAGAGGATAATTCGAGGCTGGCAGGCACTCTAAGGCCGACTCTAGCCCTTCTCTGGTTTTTTATGCCCATATCCATACTACTGTCAAATGTTACTTTTCCTCCTACATCCAGTTGAGGTAGAAGTGGCAAAGTCATAGGGTATCAGAAGATCTTGATTAAGTCCTGCTTTTCCATTTCCTACTCCTGTGACCTTAGGCACCCTACCTCATGCAGTATGTCCTAATGGCTTGTATTCGTTAGCATAGTTGTGAAAGGTAAGTGTGTCTTAACGGGGTGTATCTGTCAACATAGTTGTGAGAGGTAGATAGAATGAGTACTATTTTGAAAGCTGTAAATTGTTCATTTGTGGAATTCCTTTGAGATGTCACAGGAAGCCAGCCCTGTCTTTCAGACTCTTCTCACTGTACTCGGAGAGTGTTTAGGTTCCTTCCTGAAGGTGCCAGGCCTCAGGTCACACATTTAAGCCCATGATGGCAACTTCCTCTTCTCTGTGTCCCCATACTTACCACCTGCTGAACACAAGTCAGAGTGGATTCCCTGTATATAGTAAGTGAGCTTGCAATCCTTCAGTATTTCTTTCTTATTTTCTTCAATAAACCCTGTAAGCCAGGCATGGTGGCTCACGCCTGTAATCTTAATAACTCGGGAGGCTGAGGCAGGAGGATCGTTGCAAGTCTGAGACCAGCTTGAGCTACAAAGTGAGCTCAAAACCAGCCTGAACTGCATAGCGAGCCCCTGTCCCAAAAAGAAAATAAAAATCTACAAAAACAAAAGAGGTTGCCTTGCAAGCATGTGGTCATGGGTTCGATCCCCGGTACCAAAACAACAACAACAACAACAAAAGTGGTTGGGCAACAATGAGAATGTGCTTAATACCACAGAGCTACTAAAAATTATTAAAGTAGGGACTGGGAGTATCACTAGCTCAGGTAGAGTTCATGCTTAGTATGCACAATTCTCAGCCCTGAAAAAATTGAAAAGTTAAAGTGAATTATAAATTACAAAGTGATTTATAAAGTGTTGTATGTATTTTATTCCAACAAAGTGTGTGTGTGTGTATGTGTGTGTGTGCGTGCATGCATATGTGCATGTGAAAAAAAGAGTTTAAACCAAACTCTTCCTAATGGTTATTTATGAATAAAGAAATAAGATTTTCCATTGGTAGGAAAAAAGTATACTTTGAGTATAATACTTTTATAACAGAAGTCTCCATTTTTAAGGATTGCTGTGTTTGTTTGTTGTCTTTTCAAGACTGGGTCTTGCTATGCAGTTCAGGCTGGCCTTGAGCTCAAAGCCCAGGCTGTTCTTGAACTTGTAACAATCCTCCTTCCTCAGCCTCCCAAATGCAGGGATTATAGGCATGTACCACAATGCCCAGCTTTTGTGTGTATTTTTATCAGAGTTTTGAAATACAACAAAACTCAAATATTTTCTCTGTGCCACCTAGGGAAAAAATGCAGTCTTAAATTATCCTTTAGCTGGGCTTATGGGTCAAAACTGGTAAACTAAAGGAAAATAAATATTTCAAATTGCAAAAACTTTGTATAAGGTAGGTGCAAGCAAAAGGGCCACAGAGCTATGGAAAGCAGCTTGCTAGACCCCAAAGGTAGGAAAAGGTCAGCAGAACCTTATAGGATCAGACATCTCAGGTGGGGCAATAAAGCACAGGAGCAGAGAGGTGGGAGCTGTCTCAGGGCACTGGGCACAAAAGTAAAAGGATCCCTGAGAGAGCTGGAGTTGGGAGTTCTGGGAATTGGTGACAAATGAGAGTCAGGCCCAGAAAGAAATCAGATCACCTTCCAGGGTTTGTCACTGTTAGGAGCCAGTTCCCTAGCATGAATCCTACCTAAGGAATTTGGGCAAGTCACAGCCCTTATGCTATAGCCTGCATTTTTGAAGAAAACCACAGTGAAGTTTTCAGGAGGTTAAAACATGTAACACAGAAAGAGTGCTCAGAGTGGTGCTGGCATCCCAGGGCCCTGGTGGATATTAGCTGGCAGCACCGTCTGACATACCATGTGGCTGCCAACTGATGAGCAGTGTAGAGGGGCACTCTTCTGGGGGTTGGGAGGAACCAGTCCGGGGTCACATTTGGCAGGCACTTCTCAGGTTGGGAGCCCAGAGTCCCTCCTATGTCTCCTACTCCATCCTTGGTGACTTGCACAGACTCTTGCACAAACCCCTCCCAGTTGTGACACCAGTGAGTCAGGACAGCTCTGCAACAGGACAGCCGCACCTCCCCACCAACCTCATCCTGAGACCACCTGTCAGGCAGGTACCACCTGCCTCCTGAGACTGTCTCTACCAGTGATACCAAAAGAGCTCAAGACCCAGGGACTGTCTCCTGCCCATCCAGGCACTTTTAGGGCTCCTGATTCTCCCTTTGAACCAGTAGGGATTTCTCCCTCCCACAGCTGTGTGCCTTTCTCTCTAGGCTGTGAGATTCCAAAGGCAGGGATTAGCAGGGATTATTTTGCTCCTGTTGGTAAGGCATGCATCAGACTTGGGAGTTGTTGTGGGGAAGAGGGAGGAAATTATCTTTGCCCTCACCCTGTCTAGGTTTTAGGAAGGAAAATCATTCTGGTTTTTCTCACCTCTGGCCCAAGCTGGGTGATACAGAAATGAGTCTCAGTGGTCTCCAGCAAGCAGGATAGGTTCTGAGCACTCTGCCTTTCTAACAACAGTGGCCATTTGGCACTACTCCTGAGAGGAAACCATCTTGACCATTCTGCAGATGCAGGCAGATCTCTGCACACGTGCATCATGGTGTCACACTGTGCTGCCTCAACCATCTCCACATCCCACTCAGCATTCATGATGGTGTGGTTGGGGTCCATGCCAGGTCCTGGGCTCAGGACAGTAGGCACAGAGGCAAGTGTGCAGGCGTGTGGCTGGGCACAATGCACTTGTTAGAGTCAGGGTCTGTAGTGTTAGTGCTTCCAACCTCAAAGGAACCGGGCACAGGAAATCCCCCAAGGCTAGGAGGCAAGAAGAGAATGCTCAGCAGAGTCCCCAACAAGTATCCTCGAATGTGGAAGGCCTTGAATTCTGTACTTGAAAGTGGGGCTATATGCTGTGGGCTGAGGTTTCTTCAACTGTATTATGCGGTGTGAGCATGCTGTTCTTTCATTTGGACCCTAATCATACATTTATCATGCACACATTTAACACAGCGCCTCTACATCGCTTAGAGTTGTATGGGGGCCAGGCCTGTTCCAAACTCTTGGCAGTTGCTTGGGGGCACTGCTGCATTACTCATGGCACTAGGAGGCCAGAGCAGCTCACAGGCAGAGAAGGGGACTTGATCCTGAGCTTGCTGGAAAATTCACTCCATCTCTTTGTTTTCTCCTGGGCTCAATTGTCCAGGCTTCACAGCTCTGCTGGTCTCCACTGGCAGCCCTGCCTTTCCTCCCTGTCTCTGCCACAACTCCCAACCTGCTCTCAATGCTCCATTTCACAAGGTCTTACCTTTATGGTTAGAATGTAAGTGCTGTTCCCATCTGCTTTTGTCTTTCTTTCTTTCTTTCTTTCTTTCTTTCTTTCTTTCTTTCTTTCTTTTCTTTCTTTCTTTCTTTCTTTCTTTCTTTCTTTCTTTCTTTCTTTCTTTCTTTCTTTCTTTCTCTGCTTGCCTTCTGTAACTCAGGCAATGGGAGTTGTATTTACTTGGACTTGTGTGTAAATATGAAAATGGAATTTAACCCTGAAACTGTCAATAATAGGTATGCTTATTTCTACATTCTTTATGTGTGTGAATTTTTACTTATCTAAAACTAACTTCTGATTTCTGTCTCTAAAAGAAGGGAGATGTTTTATTATATTAATTTATAACACTGTGTGTGTGTGTGTGTGTGTGTTTAGACAGGGTTTCTCTATGTACTTCAGGCTGACCTGGACTTAATTATGTAGTCCAGGCTGGCCTCAAACTTGTGGTGATCCTCCTTCCTCAGCCTCCCAAGTGCTAGGATTATAAGCATGGGTCACTATGCCCCAGCTTGCCCATTACTCTTTATACTCCAGATCCTTACTGATTTGACCTGGTGTTGGGACCCTTCCCTCATCAGTGGTACCTCTCCTCTCACCAGAGCTTAGGAAGCCTGAGCCATTCTGAATTCATGACTCACTCCTACTAGAGAGCATTGACCAGGCTGGCCCACATTCCAGAGTGCACCACCCTTCCCAGCCTAGCCTTCTGCTTCTCTCTTGCCCACCTCTTGGGCAGCTGTGGGGTCTCTAAAGAGCCCTTCTTGCTCCCACTTTGGAACATCTCCCAAATGCCCCTGAACTGACTGCTTGTTTATGTTATTCCCCTAAACCAGTAATGGCAAACCTTTTAGAGACTGAGTACCCAAGATGCAACCCCAAACCCACTTATTTATCACAAAGCACCAACACTGCAATTAAACCTGAATACTGAGGTTTTAGTTTAGAAAAAAAAAACTTATCTGATGCTTGGCACTGCTATGGCAACTTGGCTCGCATAATAACAGGGCTCTGTGTGCCATAGGTTCACTGCCACTGCCCCAAACCATCTCTGTGGCTCCAGCATATGTCCCTTCTCTCATCTGGTCATCATTTTCAAGTGTGCAGATGTGACATCACTTCTTTCCCTCAGAATGCTTCTGGCTGCCTAGGGTCCCATGGTCAGGTCCAGTCAGTCACCTGCCTCAATGACATGGCCCTGAGTTCTTCTCCTATCTTCATCTGGCCACACCAGCCACCCTTTGCTGGGAATACATGGCCACTGTCCACAGCATCATCTTCCGAGGCTGCTTCTCTGGGAACCCTCATGTCCCCACTTGGACCCATGTCAGGATACTACCTGGGGTTGTCACTCCACTTTGTTCTCCCTAAACTCTGAGGCCTGGGACTTATTGAGATGCCTGCTGACCATCACTAACAGGTAAAGCAGGACACCTGCACTTCACGTTGGAGGGCGTTTATCACCTTGTGATCCTGCAATCTCTCCTCAGAGTGAAGACTGACTGGAGACTGTCATATCCTGATCCCAGCTGCAAGTTCCTTGGGATGCTCTGAGCATCTCCCGTGGAGCCCCACAGAACAGCAGCCCGATGGCTTGTGACTCAGAAATCTTAGACTTCCTGAACACATTTCTTCAAGACTTCCCAGCCCCACTGAACCCAGAGAGCCCCTTGCCATGGAAGTTCTCGGGAACCACACTGAGCCAGGAGGAGATGGAGGGCGAACTGGCTGAGCTGGCAATGGGCTTTCTGAGCAGCAGGTAGGCCTGTGTTACCTGGAGGGGTGGAGATTGGAATCCAGCAGAAGGGGCACATGGCACATGCCCTGAATAGATGGGAGCAGGCTCTGCCAAGTGTGTGCACCACACACTTGTGGCTTATGACACGTAGTTACATGGCTTAGGAAGCAGTGCTCTGTGACCATGGTCTACAAGGTAGGAGAAGTGTGCAAATGGTTTTATTGGTAGGTTTGGGGAAAATGTTTTAGACAGGTGGTATCAAGTGAATCAGTCCCCTAGCTTGGGGCAGAGCCAGCCACACTGGGTGTAGAAGGTAGGGAAGGGTCTGAGCCTACCTTCTGGAGAGGAGAGAACCACAAAACAGTGGCATTCAAGGGAGTTGAGGAGTTCTGGGTGGGGGACAGCAGTCACTTGGGCCTTCCATGGAGGTGACAAAAAGCTCTCTGTCATTGCCTTTGGGTAATTGGGGTATCAAGAAAGAAAGCCAAGTCCAGGAGAATTTGAGTGGGCTAGTGAGGGAATGTGGCCAAAACTGGGGCATCAAGTGGGAGCCCACAGATTTGCAAGGCCGCTGAGCTGAGGCATCAGTGGAGGAGGGGGCCAAGTCACAGTGCAGGGCCTGGAAGGAGAGAGGGAATCTAGATGGAGAGGGCTGGCTTTGCTTTACAGCAGAGAATGGGAAGGACTGACGTGTGAAGAGTGCTGGCAGTGACCAGCAGCAGCAGGTGCTCTGGGAAGGGCTGAGCAGGAACTGGGGTTCAGGCCAGGGATGGGCAGAGGCTGCACAACCTTGGCCCCAGTGGGTCTTAAACATGTTAAGGGAGAACCAGAACTTGTTTGATGTCATGGATGTCAGTGATAAGAAATGGGTGAGGGACCAAAACTCCCCTTTGGTCTGAAGCTGGAGGGGTAGCACAGAGCTCCCAGAGCCAGGGGAGGGAGCACTTTAGGCCCCCATATTCATCGTCCTTAACACATCTTAAATTGTGTTACATAACAGTATTTTAAGGTATTCTATTTCCTAGCCATCTTAATGGATTTCTTCTTTTAGTTCTTTTCTAGTATTTTATCCCTTATGTAGACATGTATATTCATAGATGGCGTCATCACTTGGGGTCTGTCCACAAGTGCCCACTGCACATGCACACGTGTGGTTGCTCTTTCCCAAGACCTGCTTTGTGCTGGTCTTCTGCCCTTACCACCCAGGAGTAGACTTGTGAATATAAAGGGCTTTGAGTCTGTAGGCCCATGGCCCTTTTTCAGATTTTAAATGGCATCCTTTGAGCTGTGGAGATGTCATATCACTGAGCCTCTGGGGTGTGTTTTCTGTCCTATTTTCCTCTCTTACCAGTGGCAGTTTCACTGTCATATCATTTGTCCTCGAGTAGTGCATACCTTTCACTGGAATTTAGATGCAATTTTCTTCTCTGCTGCTAGCTCTAACCTCCAAGGTGGATGGACTAGTTTTTCTTGAGTACCTATACTAGTTCCCCAGATCACCCTCCAGGTAAGTTTAGGAACCCCACCCCACAGGGGCCAGAAACAGTTGACTTTCATGATGCATCCACTCAGGACTGAGGGGCTCCAGGGTGTCTCCATGTGCAGGCCTCTTGGATGAGATAGGAGCCATGTCCAGGAAAGGGAAGCAGGTGGCTTATGGCCAGCCATTGTCTGGGTTCCTTGGCCAGAAGCTGCCTCCCTGCCCCCAGCAGCAGCAGCAGCAGGCAGGAAGCAGAAACATGACTTCACCAGGACTGAGTAGAACAAGCATCCTTCTCCTGCCAGGAAACAGGAAAACCCAGAGGTTAGCAGGAAACCCCCAGATGGCAGAGGAACTCATTGCTCATATCTTGGATGGATTTTTTTGATTTGGGGGTGGGGTTCTGTGGTGCTGGAGTTCAAACCGAGGCTCTTGAGCATGCAAGTGCTCCACCCCAAACCCTGCATTGAATTTTAATCTTCCATGGCCTGGTGGTTTTTAAAATTGGTTCTAGAAGCTTCTCCCTAAGTTGTTTTCGTTTTTGTTTTTGGTACTTGGGATCAAACTCACGACCTCACACTTGCCAGGCAGGCATCTGGGCCGCCGAGCTAACTCCCCCACCCGCTTCTCCCTAAGCAATCCTCTTGTTAAAAAACAAAACAAAACAGGAATTCTAAATTCTCAGGTGCTCAGCCCCTACAGGTAATGACCCATCAGCCAGGCTGCTGGAAGGACCTTGTCCTCAAGGTAAACCTATGTGTCAGCCCAGCAGAGACACACTGGGCTGTCCCCAGGGATGGGCATGCAGAGGTAAATGCACATCCTCCAGCTTCTGCTCTTCCCTCCTCCCCCATTGACTGGAGAGGCAGATTCTGGGAATCAGGATGCATCTTAGAGGCTGTAGGGCCACCAGGAAGTGATTTCTTCTACTGAGAGAGCCAGCATGGGCTTCTGTGGATGTTGAGTTACCAACGCAAAAAGCCTGTGTGTGTGTGTGTGTGTGTGTGTGTGTGTTGGGGTCTCATTTCACAGAATCTCACCCATTCTCCCCACTGCCCTGGTTGGCCACAGCTGGCCTCAGTCACTCTCTTCTCAAAACTCTTTCCTTGGTCAGCCACTCACCCCTGTCTGCATTATCTGCATGCCAAAGGCCCCTGCTTGGACATTGGCATTTCTTTTCCTCCTCCACTTTCAGCCTGCAGTGATTTCCTTGTCCACCCCTTGTACGCCTACTTGGCTCTTCAACTCTGTTCTCTGACCTTCAAAGCTGTCAGCTAAGTCTCATTTCTCATAATTTTCCCTCTATAGCCTCAGGGAAGACATCCACACGCTTGGTCCCCACTTCTCCAAGTGCTTCCTGGCCCTCCTGAGCGGTAGAGCTCCTGCTGACTCTTGCCCTCATTCACCCCACAGCTCCATCTCCTGCCATACCATGTTCCCATAACCCTCCAGGCCTCTGGAGCTCAGCAGGATCTGAGAACTCGTGGAATAGAATCTGTTGTCCTGTCCCAGGCAGGTTAGTTAAGGTATCTACCACCACCCTCAGTTACTCAGAAATTTTGGTTATTCCTGTTCCTCCTCCTTCCCCACTCCTGATCAGCCTCACCATGGTCCTTTGCTCAGCTCTGGACTTGACCTCTTCTGGACTGTGGTCACCACCTTCCCACCAGTATTTGCCCTTCACCTAACCCTCTACACCAAAAGGTATAAGATACCAATCCAATAATACCATATCTTTCTTCCAAACAGACCAAATAAGTGGCTCTTGATGGCCACCAAGCCTGCCCTACCCCTTATTCCCATCACCCCAGCCCTAGCTGCCGAGGGGCCCTGGCTTACTTTTACAATACATGGCTTATCTTTGATAACAGCGCCTGGGTCCCATGCTCTCTGAATCAGCTTCCCGAGACTGTTGTACCCATGCCCCACAGACTGTGCAGCTTAAAGAGCAGAGATTGATTCTTATGGTTCTGGAGGCTAGAAGTCTAAGATGAAGGTATCAGCAGGTCAGTTTCTTCTGGCAGTTCTCAGACAATACTTGTCACCCTTAGCTTGTAGGCTCATTGTTCACATTTCTGGCTTATTTTCAGAGTGCTTTCTCCCAGTTTACATATCTGTGTCCAAATTCCCCCTCTTTCATAAAGCCACCAGTCATTGAAGTAAGGACCTATCCCACTGCAGGAGAACCTCACTAATTCCGTCTGCATTGATTCTATTTCCAAGTAAGGCCTCATTCTGAGGTACTGAGGGCAAGGGCTTCAATGTATGAGTGGAAGAGACACCATTCAGCTCATAACATGCCCTAGCTGTTGGAGTTCACCAGTTTGCAGTGGTGACTGTGTGTTCTCTCCTGTGGCACATGGACCAGGAGCCATTATCTGCTTGGATGTCAGTCTGTCTAGTCACTGAGGATCACATGTCTTGGTGGCACCCTCTCTGCCTCAGCCCTGGCATTGCAGTTGGTGCAGTGAGGTCCCAGTGGAAGACACATGAATGCCTCCCCTGGGTTTTATGTGAATGACCCATAAGGAGAAAGGGTACCCTGCTCATTGTGACCCCAGCAGGGTACACACTATAATTTTTACCTCTGAGAGGCCTTTCTGGTTGGGGAGTGCCAGGCACCAGCTCCTGCTGGGGAATTACCTACGTTTCACTTCTCATTCTCATCCCTAGGAATGCCCCACTGCCACTTGCTTCAGCTCTGACCCATGAAGCCATTTCCCAGATGCTGCAGGCTGACCTTTCAGAGTTTAGGAAGTTGCCCAGGCAAGAAGAGGAAGAAGGGAAGGACAATGAGGAAATGAAGGCTACGACAACCTGTGAGTTCTCTGCCTAGCAGGTGATAGACTAAAGGTGACATTGTGGGGAGCATGTTGAGCAGAGCCAAAGAGAGGTTCATGCCAGGGCACTTGCCCATTGGGAGTGGCAGGATCTAGTTATAGAGACGGTGTACTATAGCAGCATGTAGCCAAGAACAGGGAATGTAGCCTTCAGTGCCCTGTTCAGGGTCAGCTGGTGGGTGCCAGGCTCCCTCCTGTGTCCCATCTCATTGAAGTTTCAGAATAGCCTTTGGAAATAACTGAAGCTTGTTCTGTTTTACACATGAGGAAACCAAGGTGCTGTCTGGCAACCAAGTTGAAATGCACTTGCTGTCATCCCTCAGTTAACATGAGGTCAGAATCAGCAGGGTGACACATCAGGGTGACACAAGCAGAACTGGTACACCTTGCTGTGCATGGGGTCAGCATCATGGTCCAGGTGGTAGAAAACACTATAGAGCATGGACCTCTTCTCTTGACTCACCAGGTTGGGACCTCATTAGCATGAGGTACTCAGGAGTGTCCTTGAGGTTCATAGGGTGACAGTGATGAGTGCTTATCTGTCAGCCTAGTTTAGGAACAGCCATCACTGAAACCAAGGCCCTGAAACACCATTGCATGATCACAGGACCCCAAACATGGAGTAGTCACTGAGAGGCCTGCAGAGCTATTTGACAGTCTGCTCATGAAAATGCAGAGCTCGTGTCCAGGGCAGAGGCACATACCTGTAATCGAGGCTGAGGCAGGAGGAACATGAGTTGAAGGCCCCGTAGGACAACTTAACAAAACCCTATCTCAAAATAATAAAATTTTAAGAAGGGTGTGCAAAGGCCCTGTATTCAATTCTCTACTGCTCCCTCCAAAAATGGGCTTTTACTTAACTGCACGATTTTCTCTTTTTTAATACTTGTTCTTTATTGTATTTCACCAAAGTGTTGGTTCATGTTGGACCCGAAGAGCCCTTGGCCAGGCAGGAAACAAAGTGACAGGCTATAGGGAGGTTTCCTGTGGGATCTGTGCAGCTCGTTTTCCAGCTGGCAGTTTGCCTCTGCAGAGCCATCTGGGCAGCAGGAAGTAGCTTTTCCTTCCTTTGCCATTTCCTTTCTGACCATGTTACTTTAAACTTGGCATTAGTGCAAACATGTAGGGAAAAGCAAAGAGGGAAAGGGAAGAAAAGAGAAAACTACATGAAGCTTTTAGCATCAGTGGCTGCCAGGCTGTTCCCCTCTTCTTTCTGGTCCCCTTCTCCCTGGCTCCCTGTCTGCCTTCCATCTGTGCACAGCCTTGTCTTCCTGTCTGGGAGACAGTTGTCCTCAGTAACAGGCTGCCATTGTTCTCTACAAAGCCAGCAGGCACCCGCCTGGTGGCAGCTGCCACTAGCAGCCCCACTAAAGGATTACGCCCTCCCCCCACCCTACCCTGGCTTATTTCTCTGCCTGGCTAGGCAGGAGACAGCGCCAGCTGCTGGTATGAAGCAGAACTGGTACACCTTGCTGAGTGAGACATCTTGGGCCTGTGGAGGAGGGAGAGGACCCAGCCAGAAGGAAATCACGGCCTGCCCTGTCCGTCTCAGAGCAGAGTCATGCAAGTCTAGGCTAGTGGCATGGCTCATTCACGGCACCAGAACATAGCAAACTGTTGTCTCCCAAGCCATCCTTGCAAAATCACTTCAAGGCAAGCAGGCTTTGTGGACTCTCCACTGCCAAAGGGCAGAGATATGACAGAAACAGTCTCTGTGCCTCCCAGCCAGCCCTATTGATAGGAAAACAAAACTCATGAAGCAATTGCTAAGGGCCTAGAGACTGCAGCCCTCCAAGCCATCAGGATCCTCCGCATTATCCTAGAGTAAAAAGGAACCAGAGCAGCTTTCCTCGCAGTTTTCTGAGCACAGCCTTCAACAGAGAAGGGAGAGGAAGGCAGGAGACAGCATGGGAGGGCTGGCACAAAGAGGATCTTCCATGGGGTGGAGAGTGACCATCCATGAGCTGGGTTCTTCTGTGTTTGGGCCCAGCTTCTCCACCCTCTGACCCTTAGCCTAGCTCTGCCAGTCTCACAGTTCTTGCCAAAGGATTGAATGGGTTGCTGTTCTCGGTGTTCTGGCAACAGCCAACTATGGACATCCCACACCCCTTCCTGAGTATAGGGTCCCTTCGGACCCACCCTTGCACAGCCTCCTATGCTCACAGACTCCTGGTTCTTCCTCTGTAGGCCCCCTGACCTTTGCTTTTCTCCTATTCTGCCAGGAGCACTTTGTTCTCACAATTTCCTGTGTCCTTTGAGTATGCCCTACATCTCAGGGACTCTATCCTGTTTCTAATGCTTGACCTGGAACTCCACTTTTAGGAGCAGGCTCTGACTCCCCTGTGTCTGCCACATGTACTTGGACTAGCTTCACTGGGACTTGTTGTTGTTAAATGAATGTTATGGGGTGCATTTATTGCTACATAGTAGCTCCCCAGATTTAGTAGCTTAAAAACAAAGCATTTATCTTCCCACAGTTTCAGTGGGGCTGGAATTTGGGAGCGGCTTAGGTTGGTGGTTCTGCCAAGTCTCATGAGGTCACAATGTAGGGTTAACAGGGGAGGGGTTTGTCCCTTTCAAAACGGTTCTGTCACAAAGAGAGCAAGCACGCAGGTCTCCTAAGACAGCATCTGAAGGCCACGTAGCTCTTAGTTCCTCATTTGAGAGAGAGCTGGCTCTGCCTCCTTAAAAGGAGGAGTATCAGGAAATTCATGGACAGATTTTAAAGCCATCACATTTGGAAAAATATTTTTAATGGAAAATTGGGGAAGTATTAAAAGTATGTATAAGGAAAAAAATCACCCCTCAAAACAGCTACTGCAGACACCCACTACTGACACTTTGGTCACAGTGCTGTTTTTGCCCTCTTTTTTTATGAGTCCAAGTGGTTTTTCCATGTACTTGTGCTTAAATTCTTTATGTAATTGTCTATCTTTTTCTCACTTGAGAGATCAGGACATGAACATTTTACTTGGTAGTAAACTGTAAAAATCCATTTTCTTTAGTTTTTTCAATTAAACTTTTTGTTTTGAGATAATCATAGCTGCCCATCTAATTGTAAAAAATAATGCAGATAAATTCCATGTACAGTTGACCCAATTTCGTCCAAGGGTAACATCTTTCAAAACTATAATAAAATATCACAAGCTGAATCTTATACTCACTACAAAGGTTCTTTGTGTTACCCTCCAGTGGCCACTGTTACTCCCCGGCCCCACATACCAAGATCCCTAGCTGCTGGCAATTACTCATATACATTTCTAGAATTTTGGCATTTCAGGAATGCATATAAATAGATCATCCAATGCATAACTTTAGGAACTGGCTTTTCTCATTGGGCATAACTCCCTGGAAACTAACCCAGGTTGCTGCATGTATTAAAAATTCATTCATGTACACACTGAAGGACATCCAAGCTGTTTCCATATTTTAGCTACCACTGGCAAAGCTACTGTGAACATTCCTCTGCAAGTTATTATGTGTAAAGTCTTCATTTTTCTGGGATAAGTGCCCAGGAGTGCAATTATGGGTCATATGGTAGTTGCATGTTTAGTTGTGAAAGTTACTTTTAATAGCAGCTTAATTCTTCACAAGAGAATAGATGAGAGTTTACTCATCATTCCTCTGTAACTGGATATGTATTGTTTCTAAGCAGTGAATAATTGTATTCTTGTACTTTTGTAAAGAATTTTTCCATTTTCCTATGGTGAGTTGCCCCATCATGGAGCAGGAGACGTCTCAGTACTTATTGTCAAACCAGACATTTCTAATTGTCAATAACAGGCTCTCATGCATAGTTTAATAGGTTGGTATACTCAGTGTGCCCCAGGAGGTGAGGGGTTGGTGAGGCCCATGCAGGCTGGTGGGGGCAGGAGGCCATCTGGAAAACCAAGTGGGTCCAGAGGAGAGGGGCACAGAGTAGCCAATGACACCTCAGCTGGTATAGTTTGTGCTGCTCCAACAATTCTCCTGTCATGTCTTCAGTGTTGGATACCACAGAAGTAGGGCGGAGTTTCTTTAACCAGCTCTGGAAAGTAAGTAGCCAGTGGCAGAAGCAGGTGCCGATTACTGCCCGAACCCCACAGAAGAAATGGGTGGTCTCTATCCATGCCATCCGGAATGCTCGCCGCAAGATGGAGGACCGGCATGTGTTTCTTCCTGCCTTCAACCTGCTCTTCGGCTTGTCTGTGAGTGTTCTACTGAGAGGGTCCCCGGACTGGAGCAGGAGATGGGCCTAGGAACAGCTGGCAGCCAAAGCTGAGCCAGGAGAGACTCCTTTGTTGCTCAAGGCTGAGGTGCTGGGTAGCTCCCAAAGTACTTTTCAGGGCATCTGAGAGGCCTAAGTCCTTGTGCCAGCTCCTTTGGGCCAAGATGCCAGGCACCTTATTTTCCTAGGGAAGCACTGAGAAAAGGCAACAGTGGACATATGTCTGTTAGGAGGCCAGGCCCTGTGCCAGAGTCACCTCAGACATACTGCTGAGCCCTGCTCGCCTACAGCTCCAGGGGCCATCTGGTCTATCTTACTTCATTTTATGCTGGGAACAGCTCAGTACAGAGGGGGAGACTGAGGTTCCAAGGGTTTTCCTCTTCCAGGGCTGGGGGTTTAGCTGAGCGACAGAAGAACCTGCTTGACACACGTGAGGTCCTGATTTCAATCCCTGGTACAAAAGAAAGAAAGAAAGAAAGAAAGAAAGAAAGAAAGAGAGAGAGAGAGAGAGAGAGAGAGAGAGAGAAAGAAAGAAAGAGAGAGAGACAGAGAGAGACAGACACACACCCAAGGGTCTTCTTTTTCCAAATCTCCCAGCTCCTAAGTGCTTGAGCCTGCTCGGGCCGTCTGATGGCAAGGGTCATGCCAAGCCCTACCTATCTTGGTTTGTTTTCTGTTGCTATAACAGAATAGCTGAAATGGGGTAATTTGTAAAGAAACAATGTATTTCTCACCATTCTAGGAGACTAGGAGGTCAAGGAACTCCATCTGGTGAGGGCCTTCTTGGTGGAGGGGAATCTCTGCAGAGTTCTGAGGCAATGCAGAGTATCACATGGCAAAACAGAATGTGTTTGCCAAAGAGAGCTCACTTTCATAATAAAGCCATTCCCTCAGTAACTTATTAATCCAAGAGTAGATTAATCCAAGAGTAGTTATCTTTCAAAAGTCCTACCTCTAAATACCATTAACATGAGAATTTTGGGATTAAGTTTGTGACACAGGAATTCTTAAGGACAAACATTGAAACTGTAGTGCTACCCTAGTCAGTGCCTAGGCCATACCCACCCCCTAGGTGAGAGCAGCTGGCGGGAGTCCCAACCTCAGTTAGCTGCAAGGCCAGGGAAGCCGTGACCCACTCTGTGTTCTCCATCAGGACTCTGTGGACCGCGCCTACTTTGCTGTGTTTGATGGTCATGGAGGTGTGGACGCTGCAAGGTATGCTGCTGTCCATGTACACGTCAATGCTGCCCGCCAGCCAAAGTTGCTTACAGACCCTGCAGAAGCCCTCAAAGAAGCCTTCCGGCACACTGATGAAATGTTTCTCTGGAAAGCCAAGCGAGAGGTGAGAACCAACAACCAGGTCTCAAGGGCAGTTAGGGGGCCATTAGCCAGTAGGATCAGAGGACCTACCTCTACTAAGGGAAGGATACCAAAGTGGTTGATGGCATAGGAATGTCCTCCTTGAGATGGCTTGTCATCATGCCATTTACTCTTAAGAAAAAGTGCTCATTTTTCATTTGAATGGAAGTGGCATAAAGCTTTTATTATTCTGTTTCCATGACTATAAATGAAATAACTGAGGCTAGATAGCTTTATGAAGATAAGTTTGTTTTGGCTTATGATTCTGTAGGTTCAGAGTCAAAAGGCTTCATCCAGTAATGGCCTTTCTGAAAGAGCCCCAAAGTTGCTCAAAACATTACACAGCAAGAGACCAGGAGTACACATGTGTATGTGTGTATCTTCTGGCCTCCCTCTCTTTATAAAACCACTAGGATTCACCCATAAGGCTCTACCCTAATAATTTTATCCAATCCCAGTCTCCTCCCAATGTTCTCACCTCTAGACACTATTGTTGGTTACGTTTCCAACCATTCAATACATCACAGTGGGCATTAAATTTTAACACATCAAGTCTTGGGGGACACTCAATCCCTCTCTGAACCATAGCACCCTGACCCAGCATGCTGCCTTCAAAGAATAGTTCAGTATATATAGTTCCCAAGAGGAGATGGAATGTAGCACCAGGCAGTGCCAGTCAGAGGCCTAAGGAAGCAGAGGAAATGTAGCCTCAGGAAGACACAGTGAGGCTAGGCATGCAAGCCACAGCAAGCTCAGGAGTGGATAGTTTGATAACCTTAGTTGTTTCTAAATGACAAGGGTAGCCCCTAGCCATCCCAGCACCAGGCCTTGAAGCCACCCTGGACAGGAGAAGCCTTGGCCTGGTAGATGGTGAAGCACTAGCTGGCTTCCCCATGAGAGGTAACACTCTCAGGCCAGCATTTGCTGTCTTTAAGAATTAACCCCCTGATCTAGTCTCACCAGGCCCCAAGATGTCATTGCATCCTTATATACAGAAAATGCAGCCAGGTATGATAGGGCATATCTGTAATTCCAGCACTGGGGAGGCTGAGGTAGGATCACTGTGAGTTCAAGATCAGTTTGAACTGCATAGTGAAACCCTGTCTCAAAAAACAAACAAAAAAAGCAAAACACGATTGATACACTCACCCATTTCTCCTTGCTCTTCTGAGCAGGGTCTCAGCTGCTGGTGTCTGTTCTCAGGAGTTACAGCCATGTGTAGGAGGGAGGCACATGTTTCTGAAAGGAAAAGAACCCATCAGTCCTCCCCTCTGTGAACATACTCCTGCTTAACTTTCACAATAGCCCTAGGAGGTGTCTTCTAATATAGTAACTATTTCAAACATTGGGAAAATTAAACTTACATTGCTTGAAAGACCTGTCTCAGTGAGGAGACAGTGGGGAGAGGCACCTATAATCACATGCTCTGACCACATCGCTAAGTGGAATTCAGCAGACTTTCCACCACAACAGAAAGCTGTAAGACATCTAAAACCTCCAGAGGAGGTTGCTAGTAGAAATCTGACACTGTCACCCCAGCTAGTAAGGCAGGCCCTTTAGCTGAGGGCTGCTTCTGAAGGAGAAGTATCTCTATAGCTGTTTAGTTTATTTTGTTTGGTTTTCATTTGGTGGTGCTGGGGCCAGAACCCAGCATGCTAGGCAAGTTCTGTACCACTATTATTTTCTGTAAACAACTTTGAGACATAAGTGACACATAGTAAGTTGTCCATACTTAAAGTATATGATTAGATAAGTTTTGGTTTATGTGTGCACTCACGAAACCCTTCACTCCAGTAATGGGCATCTTTATCACATTCAAAAGCAGCTTCCTTCCCTGTCCCCTCCTGCCCTTTCACACACCCACTCCCCCAACACATGAGTCTGCTTCCTGCCACTACAGACAAGCCTGCATATTCCAGAGTATGGTAGTAATGGGGTGCTGTTTGACACTTTCCTCTTCCATGTGGCATGATCACTACACAATTCATCCATGCCACGTAAGGCTCTGGGGTCAGTCCTCTTGTGTGCTGAGTTTGTAGTTCAGTCTGGCTGGTGTATGCATCTCACGTGGGTACTGAGTCACACATACCTTGCTCCACGTGGGCCTCTTCTCCTGCAGCGGCTGCAGAGTGGCACCACAGGTGTATGCGCACTAATTGCTGGAACAAACCTGCACGTCGCCTGGCTCGGGGACTCCCAGGTCTTTCTGGTGCAGCAGGGACAGTTGATAAAGTTGATGGAGCCACACAGACCTGACCAACCGGTAAGGGCTCCTTCTGTCTAATCCCAAGACACTCCCAGGCTACTGTTGTACTGGGCCTGTACACGACTGGAGACCTCACAGGGCAGTACAGTGTCAGCAGGTCCCTGCTTGGTATTGTTGAGGAGGATTTGTAAGTGCAGGGGCCCTGGCATCTTCTGGTGCTCCTGCTGAGGAGGGTACCTCAGGAGGGTACCTCCTAAGGAGGGTATGGCTTGGGTGGCCAGGGAGTCCCAAGTAAGCCCTTTCTGACAGCTCTCTGGGTCACAGTGACACAAAGCCCAGAGCTCCAGGGATCCCTGTCCCAATAGGCAGCCCAGGAAGTGGGGTCATCTCAGCTCAACAGAGTTACCTGATATCCACAAGCATAGAGCAGCCAACCAGAGGCTAAGAACAAGGAAGTGATACTGCACTAGGGCTGGAACAAAGCCTGAGCTGCAGTAGGCAGAGACTATGCTGGGAGACTTCCACTCAGGTCACTCACCTGTCTGAGCCTTAGGGCCCTAACTTGGACATGAGGAAGACATTCCTGCTCAGACCATGTCTCCCAAACATGTCTAGTCTGTCTCCTGAGGCAGAGAGGGCATGTTGGATACCAAAGAATGCCTGTTTATCCCCTGTCCCCACAAGAAAAAAAAAAAGAAAAAAACCCCAACCCTGTGTTCTCCACATACTGTGCTCTGCACTGGCTTTTCTCAGCTAACTGTGTACCTGGCAGACCATTCTACATCTGCATGTGAAGGGCCCTCATCCTTGGAGATGCTTGGCATTCCATTCATCATCCAGTCCCTGTGGAGAAACACTGAAGCCTTAAGTCTTTCTGTACTGAAAACATTACTACCAGTGCATAACTTTGTACACTACATTGCCCAGGGTCAAGTATGTCTGCAGAAAAGATTCCTAGAGGTAGGATTACAGGATCAGAGTAGACACACAGTCTTGGTAGATTTGCCCAACCGACCTCTCTGCGCTAAGCCAGCCTGTGCTTAAGCAATGCATCTGAGAGTGTCCATCCTACCATGTTCCCACCAACTACAGAATTTCATCCTCCTGAGAGGTAAGAAGGATATCAGCAGTTGTTTAATTTGCTTTTCTCTTACAGAGCAAATTTAAACATTTTCAAAAGTTTAAACTAGGTATAGTGACACACACCTATAATTCTACTACTCTGAGAGGCAGGAGGATCACAAGTTCGAGTCCAACCTGATTCAGTAAGACCCTGTACCTACTCCCTCACCAAAAGGGTGGAGATGTAGCTTATGCAAAGACCTTGAGTTTAATCCTCAGGTTCACACTAAAAGAAAAAAAGTTTTAGGATTTTTATTGCTCTGCCTTTCCTATGAACAGTTTGTTTCCATCCCTTGTCTGTTTTTCCTTACCAAGGTATAGACATGTTAGGAGCATAGTCTCTTTGTTTGGCATTTGCAGTTTTTCCCACATCTACTTTGGGTTTTCTGCAGTGGTGTTGAGCCCATCTTTCCTCCTGTGGTCCTTAGAATGGGAAAGCAGGACAGAGACTTTCAGGCGTTGATCATGGTCAGGGATTGAGATGCTCCTTGGCCTCCCAGCATAGCTCCTGGTCTGGGCTACACATGTGCCCTCCCCATTGTACAGAGAAGAAACCTAAGGCTCAGAGAGGTTCAGTCACTTGCCCAGAGGACACACTATGTAGTAGACAGTCTCTGCTGCTCCATTGCCACCCCAGTCTAGTGGAGTTCAGCACCTGCTCCCTGTTGGTCCTCTTTCCCTGGCCAGATGAGCCATACACTGCCTGTGTCTGTGCAACTGCTGAGGTCAGCATCTCTCTGAAACCCAGTGCAGACCTTTTCCAAGCCACACTTGAGCCCTGCAGTATGGTGTCCTGGTAGAATAGGGACAGATAGCCTGGCTTGGTCCTGGTTCCATCTTTTCTAAGCCTGAGGCTCATCATATGTCAAATAGGATTTGGCAGGTTCGGGGGTAAGGATTGAGTGACTCACTACACGTGAGTGCAGAGCTCAGGGCTGACATGGGTGCACACACAAGTGTCTGTTGATCCATGGCTGCAGGGTGACTGGAGGGTGAAGGGAAGTAGAGGCAGAGACTAGATCTCAGCTCCCTCCTGCAGCTGCTGCTTATGATCCTCAGTGTAGCCCACCACCTGCCAGGGAAATAATCAGAGATGTGGGCACAGGTTCTCCACAGCAATGAGTTTCACCTCATCAGTTACAAGGATAGAAAGCTGAGAGCTTCATTCAGGGCCCAGAAGTCCACAAAGGTGGTCTGAGGATTATGTGAGACTTCTAATGAACAGAACTCCTCCTGCTGCTGGAGTCAATTCAGACTAGCATATATTTAGAGCCTTTTTTGTGTGTGTGTGAGACAGGGTCTCGCTGTGCAGTTTAGGCTGGCCTTGACTCACTGTGTAGCCCAGGCTGGCCTCAAACTCAAGTCAGTCCTCCTGCCTCAGCCTCCTGAGTACTGGAATTACAAGTATACACCGCCATACCCAGCTAGAGCTCATTTTTTACATGCTACTTTGCTGAGGCAGTGGGGTGACAAAACAGGACCTGCATCCACCAACCAGTAGCTCTGTCTAATGGAGGAAGAAGGTGCGACAGGTGAGGGTGAGGACACAACCAAGTGCTGGGAGAATGTGACAGAAAGAGAGAAATGGCAGTGGGACCTGGGGTAGAATCTTGAAGGCAGGTGATTCTGCAGGCCAGAGGCAGTGTCTGGCTGGAGCAAGCAGGTGACAGCAGAGCCACTGACCTGCTGCTCCTTCAGTGGGGCTGTCCCTAGCTAGGAAATATGCATTACAGGCCTGAGCTAAGCAAGCCAGACCCATTTTAGGTGCTTGGGCAGCCTGTGCACATAGGGTTGCCTTTTGGCACAGGGAACCCTACTAGGGCTTTCTAAGCAGCTGTCAAGGGAGGAGCTCACAGGCCCAGTGTGACCTAAGTGCTTTCCCATCCACTAGCTCAGTCCTGTCCTCACAGTATTCTCTCAGGGAACAGAGGGTAGGGGAAGGTGTGCTCATGAAAAAGCGTTCCGAGGCTTTTGTTATATCTTATTTTTGTTTGTTTTTGAGGCAGGATCTTTTTATGTTGCTCAGGCAGGCCTCAAACTCACAATCCTCCTGCCTCAGTCTCCTGAGTGCTGGGATAATTGACATGCACCACCTTGTCTGGCTGGTTCCACAGTTTGAAAGCCAAGCACCCTGCTTTTAGGGCCTCCCTGGGGAGACCTTGCCCTCAAGGGGGGACATAGTGGGTAAATCAGTTCCCTTGGTGCCACTGTTCCCCAAGATTGAAGGCAGAATGGTGTGGGCTATGCACCCCCACCTCACAGGGGCCCATGAGAACAGCTTCCACTTCACCCTCAAGCCACCTCCACTCACTGTCCCCACATCACAGGTGTTGAGAATTTGGGGTGAGTTGTAATATGTGAGAGACAAAGCAGAGAAAGGCTGACAGTTCTCAACTCTTTTTCTCACAGGCAAAGGCTGAGTGAGCTTGGCTCCCAGATGCATTTCCTTGCTGGTCTGTGGGCCTCTTCATGTACACATGTGTGAACACAGCATGTGTGAACTGGCGTACTGTGTGTCCATTCCCTCCCTCCCTTCCTCTCCTCTCCCCTCTCTCCCCCTCGCCCCTTCCCCTATGCTGGCCCTCCCTGCCTTTTTCTAGCCCTGCTCAGACCACTGTGGGAAGGAGGTATCAGACCTGAGGGAGCCTTTGAGATCCCCTAATCCTGCCCACTGCACTAGGCCAGGTAACTGCTTCAGATGTTGGGGATATGCAGCCTGCCAGGCACCTACCATTGTGCAGGTCCATTAGTTATGAGCAAGTTAGGAAGTTTACCCAACATGTAAAACAGAGATAAAGGACACATTCCCTCCTGTAGTACAGATGCCTGGCTCCTGTGAGGCACATGTGGTACACTCAGCTGTTGTCACCAGCCATCTGGTGACAGGTTCACATCTGGGAAGCCTCTTCATTTGCAGGAATCAGTAGACCCAAGGAAATTTTTTGAGGGACTTGTGGCTAGGTGAAGCCTTTGTCCTGTCCTCTGGGAGGAATTTGGGCTGGTCACTGTGGTAAGCAGAGAAAGTACCTGGTGGGGCGGTTGGGTCAGAGGACAAGGACCAATTTGGGCACCAGACTCCTGGTCAGGGCTTGGCTCAGGTTTCATGAACCTTGCACGTGGCTACACATGGATACCAGTGCTTCATCTTGTCTCAGTAGCTTTCAAGGCAGGGACAGCATCCCCCAGTTACAGATAAGAAAGCTGAGGGATCCTCCATCCAAACCCGAGGCTAGTGTCTTTTTGCCTTCTCATGAGCATCTCCCTGGCCCCAGAGCCCTGCTCATTGGCCTCAGGTGGGCCATTTATGGTTTTTTGGGGGGTTTTTTCGGTGCCGGGGATCAAACTCATGACTCCATGCTTGCAAGGCAGGAGTTTATGCTGCTGAGCTAAATCCCCGGCCCCATTTATGTTCATAGCATCTTTTGTTATTCCTGCAGCTGAAGGATATTTAGATTATTTACAATTGTAACCATTTGTAATGGTGCCTAATTTAGGGGCATCTCTGAATTTCCTGTCTTGGTTTAAACACTGTGGCTTCAAACATGTCTTAGAAACTGGCTTCATCTCTTTTGTTGGGCTGCAGTGCTGGGGCCTCTGGGCCCATGGACTCTGCCAGGCCCCAGACACTGGTTTTCTCCCTGCAGGAGGAGTGGGAACGAATCCAACGATTGGGTGGCTTTGTGACTTTTTTGGATTGCTGGAGAGTCAATGCAGCCCTGGCCGTCTCTAGAGCCATCGGTAAGCAGAGTACAGAGGCTGGTGTGGGGTAAGGCAAGGCCTCCAACTGTGGCCAGGGGCTCACCCAGTAGTTTAGGACAGAGTGTTGTGTGCCAGAAAGGATTTGCAGCATGCAGAAACTCCCAGTTTATAGTGGGATTACTTTCAAATAAACCCCTAATACATTGAAAATGTGTTGAAGGCACTTAACCCTGAAGACACAGTCTGCTGTGGAGTATCAGTGATTTGCCCTTGTGGTCGTGGGGCTGACTGGGAGCAGCAGTGCACTGCTGCTGTCCAGTTTCCAGAGAGGGTCTCAGACCACTCACCACTGATCCAGAAAGGATCAAAATTCAAACTAGAATTTCTGTTGAATGTGTACCACTTTCACACCACTGTAAAGTAAAAACAAAGTCACACCATCATAAACTGGGGCCTATCTGTATTAGTTATTATCACCAGTCAGCTTGTAACAGGAATAGGGTAGGGTTAGAGACCGCAATTGTGAATGCTCAAGTTTTCATCTCCCATCAATAATTGCAGTTTGTTATATATTGTTAACTCTATTAAAACAAGTCCCTCCAAAATCCTTGAGCTACCTACTATATGGGCTAGAAGAAAAGTTTCAGATATTTCATAAATGAGGTTACTGTTCCCATTTATGTTAATGATTCTTTTTCATCTTTGAGGAGGATAGCAGTCCCCTTACCCTGTCTTCCATTCCATTTTCTTAGTAGCCTATCACTGCTGGGTTGCAGTCCACAGATCATGCCTGACCTTTCCAAGTACAGTACTTAAAAATCACTCCCTCCCCAGCTCACCCCAGGGATTTTGCCCCTGCCCTTCTCACTGTCCTGAAGTGTCCTGTGCTTGGCAAGTGCAGCGCCTTCCTCACACCCTATCTCATGCTGCTGCCATTGTATCTCTGAACATACCAGGCAGGATGAGTTTACTCTGAGGGTGGGAAGTGTTGGCGGGTTCCCATCTGGCCCAGGGTCTATCCCCACAGGCCGAGGAGGGATGATGGGCTAGTGAAAAACAGGAGTAGACAGTGAGGCCCTCTGACATAAGCTCTTCTCCTCCTGCGCCTAGGGGATATCTTCCAGAAGCCCTATGTGTCTGGGGATGCAGATTCGACCTCCCGGGAGCTGACTGGCTCTGAGGACTACCTGCTGCTTGCCTGTGATGGTTTCTTTGACTTTGTCCACCTTGATGAAATTGCCAGCCTTGTCCACAGTCACCTGGTCAAACAGGAGGGCAATGGGGCCCATGTTGCCGAGGAGCTGGTGGCTGTGGCCCGGGAGCGAGGCTCCAGTGACAACATCACAGTTATGGTGGTTTTCCTCAGGGACCCCCGAGAGCTGCTGGAGGGTAGGGTCCAAGGGCCAGGGAACTCCCAAGCAGATGTGAGAAGCCAGGACTTATCCTCTGGCTTCTCAAATCCTAAAACTGACACTCCACAGAGAAGCTAGGTGATCCATGTCCCCCATCACCCCCCACCCTCAACCCTTCCCTCTACCTGTGTGAGTCTCCTCAGAGGCCTTAGGACCTGACAGTCAGTAGTGAGCAGGGTGTACCCACCCGCACAGTGCTTGCCCCAGCATCCCAAGACTGCTGGCGGTGTGTGCTACACCCTGTTCTGGTGACTACAGAACTGCTCCAGACAGGGCTCGGAATCAGGCATAGGGAAAAGACCTTACCAAACTAAAGATGGCCCAGGAAGTGGCCTGGCTCTTGCTCCTACCTCCTATCAAGGCAGGGGTGGGCCCAACAGCAGCCTGACCAAAGACAAAGTGTATATCTGGAGCACTGGGGTACATGTGTGGGGGACCCTCTCAGCAGACCTTGGAGCTCCAGCCATCTTCAGGCATATCCTGGGGTCAGGTCAAGCAGGCAGTATATCCAGATTAGGTTTCTCATGGCTTCTCACTGTGGCCGTGGTCATGGATGGCCGTGGTGGGAGGAAAGATCATGTTAATGGGTAGGTCTGGCAGGTCTTGGTTGACCACACTGGCTTCCCAAAGAGGAGAGAGCAACCTCTCTGGAAAGAGAGGGAGGCCAGGGATCTGGTCCACAGATGCCAGGGCCACCCGTGATGTGCTAGGGTTCACAAGGCCCTCTTCCTGTTTCCCTTGAGCACCCTGGAGAGGGGAAGCTCTGCACTTATTGACACAAGACATGTGTCATTTTTGTGTTTGGGTTTTATTCTGGGAATATCTAATTCAGAAGCAGTATTTCAGATTTTGTCTGTTTTGTCAGTGCCAAGATGATCCATAGTGTCATATAATTTAAGCAAAGCTTAGTGTTTATTTCTTAGAAAATTTAAGTATTTAGTTTTTTTTTCTTCTATTTTGGAAATATTTTCATTGCAGTATTACAGAGTTTTTTATTTTTTTGTTTGTGTTTTGTTTTTGTAAATCAGGATTGAAGCAGAAACTTTTCCAGGGGGTGTTAATAAGTCACTTAAGTGCCTTAAATGGCTATGGGGAGATGAGACCTACTGGTCTGCCATGAATTCTGACAGGCTCATTGAAGTTCTTACAGAAGCAGCATTTGTTTTGTTAGGAAGGTGTGATTTTGGCTAGAAATCTTCCTGGAGTTCTTTTCCTTCTTTGTCTTGCCAGGCACCCCCAGGAGCCTCTCTAGGGTGATTGACAGGAGCCATGCCACGGGTGGGGCTGCTGTCTGGGCCCTGCTATGCCATTTCTGGTTGGATTCCAGGAAGAGTGACCTTACTACTACTGGAGTAGAATGTTCCAGAATATCTTTGTGTATTTGTAATCACACTGGTTTCTTCAGGGGAAATTGCTTCAGAGGCTCTGGAAAGCCCAGAGTCTTGGCTTTGTCTGGAGGCAGCGTTAAGAGGCTGCTGGCAGTCTGACAACACTGGCCATAGTGCCTCATCCCCCTAACCCCCAGGCTCATGTCTTCCCCTGCAGGGCTTTGTCCTATAGCTGCAAGAAGGAAGGACTCCATGTCCTCTTGAATACTGGGAAACTAAGGCTCAGAAGTGGAAAGGTGATACTCCAGTGTCTCAAGGAGCCTGTGTAGTTATGTGCAGAGTTGAAAGTGCAGGACTGGGGAGGAGGCCAAGCAGAGGGCAGGGACATGGCAGGAAAGAAGGGCCCTGGAGGTCCCATGGAGAACAGCTTCAGGAAAGAGCTGAGCAGCAGTAGGGCTGCTCCCACAGAGATTTGAAGGGCAGGGGATGGCTTAGCTAGGGCTTGTGACAGGAACAGTAAGAGGCAACTTGGCCATGAGTGATCAGAGTTCACCTGCAGACAGCAGGGTACCAGGAAACTGCAGAATTGTGCTCAGTGCACCTCACCCTTCTCCCAACTAATGGAAAGGATAGGTGTGCAAGACCCCCCAGCCAAGTCTACATCTGCATGAAGGAAGGGCAGAGCCAGCCTTGGTGGCTCCTTACCTTCTCCCCACGTTCCCACAGTGGGGCTTCAGGAGGTGAAACCATACTACTAAGGCCTTGCTCTCAGTCTTTTGATAGACAGCATCTTAATCATTGCCATTCAGAGAATAGTTGGACACCAACAGTGACTAGGCATTGCTTAGCTTAACTTAAAGGCCCCAATGCCTTCTGAGGACCAGAAGCCAGGGCCCCTCGTGTGCTCAGCAGAGAGCTGGGCAAGATGCGGGAATGTGGCTCTACCCTTCACTACTAGCCCATCCCGCTCATGGCAGTGACCTTGACTGAGAGAGGGAGTTTTGACTTGTTTTTCTTTGCTAATCTTACTCTATTCATTACTGCCAAGAGAGGAGTTATACCCCAGTGACATTTAGATCATACCATTTGCTAGTCTGCTTTATTGCCTGGCCTGAGGCCCTGCCAGAACTCCTCTCAGGCTTGGCACAGGGGGAAACCCCTTCCCCACACTTGTCTGAACACCTACCCTAGACCCCTGAGCTGGGCTGCCCTGCTGTGGGAACAGCCAAGGTTCTGCAGGCAGAGGTCTGGGCCATCATTAGGCTTGGTCAGGGACTGGCTTTGCAGTAGCTTCTGGGTGAAGAGAAGGATCTCCCTGGCCAGGGATACCGTGAAAATCTGAACCCCATTTCAAAAAGCAGCTTTGCCTCCAGCACAGCATATAAGCTGAGCAAGTCATTGCACCTTTCTGGACCTCTTTTTCCCTTTTGTTAGGCATAGGGGTTGCACAACATCTGCTGTGGCTCCAACTGGGAATTCTGGAAATGTAGGGGCCACTCAAGGTGAGCCTGGCACATCCTGGAAAGATGCTGCCAGCGCTGAGGGCCCCTCTTGCCAACATGGAGGGGTGATTAAGTATTATTAGTGTCTATTCTTAAAATTAAGTGGGTTGGAAAAGAATCAACTTACAGATGCCAACGCCTTATATGGAATACAAAAACCGGAGAAATCAAACCCTACTTCTTACAGGTGCTGCTGATTCCCAACTGAGACCTGTAGGGTGGTAGAATTAGGTGGGGCAGGAAGGCATAGCCAATTCTCAAGGTTGTCCTAGCCAAAATTTGGGCTAGAGCATGTCTTAGAGGTCTAAGGACATGGTGTGAGTGTCACAGCCTATGGGGTCTCACGCTGCCTGAGTCCTTGCCTAAGTCCCTGCCACTGACCATGGTCTGTTTCCTGCCCTCCTGGGGTAGCATGTAGCCTCTGTCCTCACCCTCCCCTGCCATGGCATGTTCCAGTGTGGGCATCCTGGCTACCTCAGCAGTATTTCCAGACTGAGAGGCCAGCCTTGGTCATTCCTAAGGCCTGGTCCCCACCCCAAGCTGCCTGGAAGCTAGGTAGACCTGTGTAAAATAAGCGGTGTTTCTGGTTTGATTTGCCTCTGTAGTCCAAAAGGGGCAGACTCTGGAGTCCTATGCTTTTGCTGAGACTCCTTAACTTTGCCAAATATGCCGAGCTTTGCCATTCATGTGCCATATGGGCCTTGCCAAAGGTTTTTCTGTGCACACTTGGGGGGCTCCCTGGGAATTGTGTTCTTGCATAGCAGAGGATCTTGTTCCAAGACATCACTGTTTTCCATGGTCTTGGGGGATAAGTTCCAAGGTGAAGGGACCAAATTGTGGTCTCTTCCTAGGGATCCACCATGCTGAAGTGTCAATAAACCATGAGTTTCAAGACTCACTGAGTCCTGCTTTCTTCCCTCACCTTTGAATTTCTGGTCCCCATGGGCTCCAGGGTATACTTGGGAGGTGCTGAGGCAGTGGGGGACTATCTGCAGACTACCCTGCAAAATGTCCTTTCTAGCCAGCCTGGGCTTATTTTCTTCCTGAGGCTCCAAGCTTACCCTCATTGGCAGCAAGAAAGTAACCAGAAAGGTGAGGCCCCTGGAACCCCACATGACAGTGGGAAGCTTCAGGAGCCACCACTGGCCCTGCCTTTCATCCAGAAGCCAGAAGTCCAGCTTTGCTACTGAGGATGCCCTCCATCCAATGCTGACAATTAAAAATGAGTCCAGCATTGGGCGAATGCCCTCACCGTACCTGCTGACCTGTTCAGGCTAAAATCAAAGCACTGAGCATTTCTTTTGCTACCATTCCTGTTGCCTGTCTGGCATTCTGCCCATTCTGCATGCACTACTGCATTGGCCACTTGAACCAGGATGAGTGGTCTGCTGGAGCAAGGCCTCCGCACAGGGTGAGGGCAGCGGCACCTTTGGCAACCTGGGGCACACAGTGGGGAACTCGGCTTGCAGCTGGACTTGAAGGGAGAAAAATCCAAGAAATGAGTCCACTGCTGGTAATTCCTAAAAGACAGGATTTGGAGTGGGCTCCCCCCAACCATCTTTAAGTTTTTCTCTAAATTCTAATTTTTTTACACAGTAAATGTTTTTAAAATGCATTTACAGTGGAGTGTGGTGGTACACATCTGCACTCTTAGGAGGCTGAGGCAGGAGGATCACAAGTTCAAGCCCAGCCTGGACAATTTATCAATTTAGCCATGTCTCAAAAATTAACAAAGGTATGAGACCCTGGGTTTAATTCCCAATACTGAAAATAAAAAATCTTACAAACAGACCAAGAGAGATCAGCTGGCAGTAGGCAGGTTTGGAAGAATGGCTGCCAAGGATCTTGGTGGAGACCAGGGAGTCCAGATAGCTCCACAGAGTTGGAAGAATCCAGGCTCAAGCTGCAAATGATACAGCCTGGGCAGCCCCTCCCTGCGGGGTAGACTTCACCTGGCTTCAGTTTGGGGCAAGCCTTACCACTCCTGGCTAAAAGGGCCGAGTCCCTTATGGTCAGAGGGGCTGGCTCCTTGAGGTTACCTGGACAGGTGATAGGAACCTTCCTTAGGACCATCACAGCTGATAGTCCTTAAGGGACTTCACAGGGCCCACCTGACTGCTGCCGTCCACTCCAGAGCTGTAACTCCCAACAATGACTTCTAACTCAAACATCTCTAACCTCATCTACTTCATGATTGGTCAACAGCAGGACGTACTGTGGGTAGTGGTTTAGCAGCCTGGATGCCCAGGGCTGCCTGCTCCACCAGAGGCACAAGGTCCAGGGCACATACACATAGTCCATCAAGGCTGTGACCCCCAGCATGTGTGAAACTACACTTAGAGACCAATTTGAGTCCCTTCCCAATCCCCTTGGGATCACTACTGTCATTTTAGTTTCAGATGACTCTGGGAAATAGCCTGTCATGGGACTCAGTCATCCAGTCCTTTTGTAGCCATTGACCTGGCATCTTGCCACACAGCTCCCAACACTCAGATGAAGGACAAAGTGGCTTACAGAGCGAGCCACCAAGTCACCACCTAAGGCAGGGTGGGATTCGATTGAACACATGGGGGTTAAGTGCCAATGGGCTAAAAGGCCAGTATAGGATCCAAGCCTCAGTGGCATTTTTTAAAGTCTCCAAATTTGCAGATCTTGCCATTTGGTCTTTGATTTCTTTCTCAAGCACAAGAGAAAGTTTAGCAGCCAGCCAGGAGACCTCAAGCCTATGCTTCTGGCCAAGCACAAGCCTCAAAGGGACAGAGAAAACACAGATGCCTCTTCTTCTAGCACAGTTCCAAAATGCTTCCCTGAACTGTTCTCCCAAAACGTGGAGGAGATATGTGGCCCAGCTCATTTGGGCTTGCTGTGTCCCTCCCTTTCCTCACCCCTAGACCCCAAGTCTCACACGCTCTTCCTTTGCCTGTGGACCTCCTGTTTCTTGGCATGGTCTGCTTCATTTCTCCTGATCCTTCCAAGTCCCCTAAAAATGTCCCCTCCTGATCCAGCAACACCTGCTGCCCAGAACTGAGGCCTCCTACCCTCCAGGCATGCTGCAAGAAAGGCAGCTTTATCTTCCTCCATTTTGTCACAGAGAGGAAAGCATCCTTGGGAAAGCAAGGTAACTAGGCCAGGAGGAGATTCTGTCAGATTGCAGGGCTGGGTTTCCCCACCAGTCCCTGGCACCCTCAGGCCCACCCTCTCATCAATCTGCCCTCTTGCTCAGCCCACTCACTGCTCCCTAAAATCTCCTACTTAAGTATATGCTGTCTTGTTTCCTAATGAATTGTCTGAATCTCCAGATGGTGGCTCTGTACTCTTCTCCTAGCCCCCACCTTCATGCAGCTTGGAACCCTCTCTCAGGGCCACTGGGTTGGGGGCAAGGTAGGCCTAAGGGATCACCAAGGTGCAGACAGGGACTAGAGCTGCCCTGTAGCTGAAAGCAGTTCACTCACATGACCAAGCCATCATGATGGCAGCTGGGGGTAGGGTAGGGAACAAGCTAAATTCAGTACAGAGAGCTGAGGCTACAGAGTCTGCGGGGGCAGTGGGCTCTGGGTTCCATACCTGCTGAATGGCTTCAGGCTGGCAAAGGAAATCTGCATGCCCCAAGCTAGGGCTAGGTTGGACAGATCCAGAGAAAGACACAGGAATCCCAAGTGAGAGGGGTGATGTCTAATACTCAGGGGCTCTCAGGACCCCCATCTGCTTCCCTTCTAACCTCTCCTGGCTAGTATGGGGCAAGTCAGGAAGAGGCCCTCAGGGCCCTGGCCATGACTAGTCTTCTTAGATCGGCCTTCTTAGATCCGACCTGAGAGTCCTGGACTTCTGGGTGTCTTAAGGCCATGGAGTGAGTACAGCCCTCTGAGAGCCAGCCCTGAGGATTTGCTCAACCCCAGGAAAGGGTCCTGGCTGGCACCACTTTTGGGAGTAGCAATGGGGCCCATGGTGGACATGCAGCCCATCCCAGGCAGGCCTATCCTCAGTCCACTGACCTGGTAAGTGATTCTGGCTGGGGGTGGGGGCACTTCCTCCTCACTCATCTTCTAGCTACAAGACTTAAAATGCCCCCCTCCATGCCCTTTCCCTCCCCTTCTCTAGGCCTTAGCTGCAAAAGGAACTTTGGGTCACTTCCAGTCTCCAGGGCTTATTGGCTTCTGCCCATGCTCAGTCCAGTACCACACAGTGTTACTTCAAAGCAGTATATAGACAGTCACCATAAATGAATGTATCTAGTGATCAAAATATATTCTGCTTTTCTTTTTTTTTCAGTTCTGAGCATTAAACCTAGGATCTCACAAATTATATACTACACTTCTTAAATTATAAAAGTAATACTACATGTGGCAAAACTTGGAAAACAACAAAGAGAAAAACTAAGGTTTGATTTTGAGTATGGAACAAAATATTCATGATCAGCCTGGTGTGTAGCTGAGAGTTAGATTACCTGCTTAGTATGCATGGAGTCCTGGTCAGTTTCCAGTGCCCCCCCCCAAAAAAATCAAGGTATATATTTGAAAATGCAGCTTAATACAGGTTCAGTGGTACATGTCTCTTGTCCCAGCTACTTGAGAGGCTGAGGCAGGAGGATTACTTGATCCCAGGAGTTGAGCCCAGCTTGGAGAACATAATAAGATCACATTTTTTAAAAATCCTGTTTTAACACTGGAGATGCAGCTCAATAGTACACCACCTGCCTCACATGTGTGAATCAATGCATTCCATACCAGTATCACGAAAGTTAAAAAAAATTAAAAATGCAGTTTAAAAAACAAAACCTCTTGAAATGAAAGATATCCTTTTGCACAAAGAGACTAAAATAATATGGAGATATCTTGGATGATAAAAAAAGATTAAATGTAACAGCTATGAATTTTAATACATATCTCATGGACAAAGATATTGGAATTTGATACATTTAGTGTCCCTCCCCAGGCAGAAACTCTTCTACATTGGTATCATGTTTTCCTGAAGTAAGGGAGTCTCAGTTTACAGAGCTGTTTTTCAGCAACTGCTGCTTAACATCAGAGTCTTATTTTCTCATCACAGCATATCTGACACCCACAACTATAAGGAAGACAGGCTTATTTTGGCTCACGGTTTGTAGAGGTTTCTGTCCATAGTTGGCTGGCTCCAAAGCAGGGTGACCTGGCAGAAGGGAACAACGGAGGAGAAAGAGCTCATGACATATCAACGGGAAGCAGAGAGAGACCTAGGACAGAGGGAGGGAGATACATCATTCCAGGGCACATCCACAGTGTCCTACCTCCTGAAGCAGGCAATTTTCCACATTCTATTTAGCTATAAACTCATCAGTGAACTAGTCTATGGATGAATATCATGCCCCCATGATCTAATCACCTCCCAAAAGCCCCACATATGAGCACATGGAGGCTTTGGGGGGACATCTAGTTATAAAACAAAACAATCAGAAAGAGGTGGGCCCCAGACAGAAAACATTTCCCTTTCTAGGGCCCTGAGCATCCATAGCCCCTCCAGACACAGCTCAATCAGGGTGACAAACACAGGCTACTGAGCCCTCCCATGTGGCATCAGCTACCAATGCCTGATTGCAATGCTACTGCAAATGTGGGTAGCTTCCTTAAAGTTTTTGCAATTTTAAAGTCTAACATCAACAAGATATCAGATGCAAGAGGCAGCCAAGAATTGATGTCAAAGCTCAGGGTGTGGCTTAGTGGTAGAGCACTTTCCTAACATGCAGGAGGTCCTGGGTTCCATCCCCAAAACTGACAAAGAAAGTCATGGGTCAACTATAAAGCACACTCATGGAGCATAGCCACCAGGAAATGACAAAACAGTGTTTCATAATATTGAAACTTCTTAGAGGCCTTAACCCCTCTGCTTGTCTCTCTTGTCTCTCCCCTTTACCCCAATGACCAGAATCCTAAATGTGTAGGATCATCTTTATGGAGGATTTCTTTATAGATTTACCATGTATGTATATATCCTTACATGCTGTCATTTAGTTTTTGTTGTCTATTAACTTTTTGAAAATGTTTTTGTGCTTCACATATTCTTTTTTTTAAGTACTGACAATTGAACTCTGAGCCTTGCATATGCTATACAAGTGCTCTGCCATTAAACTACCTCCCTAGTCCTTTTTAAATTTTATTTTGAGACAAGGTTTCACTAAATTGCCCAGCCTGACCTCAAACTCACAATCCTGCCTCAGCCTTCCATGAAATCAGCTCGCATGTATTTCTTATACTTTTGTCACTTTTGTTTATACTCTCTGCATAAACAGAGCTGGTATAAATGTTCTTTTTTTGGTACCAGGGATCGAACTCATGACCTTGCACTTGCCAGGCAAGTGCTTATGCCACTGAGCTACATCCCCAGCTGTATAAATGTTCTTGATGAGTCTCCTGGTACTCACGTACAAGAGTTTCTTTAGGGTATATACCAAGAAGTAAAACTACTGGGTAGAGCTGGCTATATATGGAATTTTCAGGGCTCAGGGCAGAGGAAAGTACATACCTCTTGATATACTAGGGAGCAGCAGACCAGGTCAAAGCCTCCTGCGACTGCACAGTTTTATGGCCAGGAGGCTACCCTGCCTCTGAGTCTCCACAGCCACCGACAGGGTTGTGCAAGAGGCTTGTGCTTAATTCAAGAGGCAGCCCAATGTCAATATGTAGCACACTGTTCCTGATCCTTACCACCACTTGGTACTATTAAACCTCAATTTTTGTCAATACAATAAGGGTAAAATGGCATCTTATGGTTTCAATTTGCATTTCCTTGGTTACCTGATAGGGTATCTGCATCCATTTTGAGTTACTATAACAAAATCCCTGAGGCTGAGTACTGTGTAAGAAAAAAAAAAAGGCTTATTTGCCTAGAAGTTTTGGAAGTTGAAGAACATGGTATTTATGTCAGGTAAGGCCCTGTGGCTGTGTCATAACATGCTAGAAAAGCAGAAGGGGAAGCAGGCACATGCAAAAGAAACAGAACACATGGCATGGAATTACTTTATAACAACCTATTCTCATGGTAACTAACCCAGCTAAAAGATAACTAACTCATTCCCTTGAGAGAGAGGTACATTTATTCTTTCTGAGGGTGGGGCTCCATGACCTAATTATCTCCCCTAAAGGCCTCATCACTTCAACACCATTATATTGAGGGAGGAATGACATCCAAACCATAGCAGATGAGTGACTTGTATATAGCAAAATAGAGAAACTACCTCCATTATGCTCTGTAGACCCTGCCCATTTCCTTTCTTCTCTGTGTCCCTCTAAGCCCACTTGAAGGAAATCTGTATAATATATTTTCCAACCCATAAAACCTCTAATAGCAAGTAAAGGTACTATTAATGCTTGATCTGGAACAATAGGCAAACACCAGTATGACCTATGGTACCTATGAAGAGATGAGGACAATGAATAGTGACAGCTACCAGCGCTGTAATGGGAGACAGAACTGCAACACAGCCACCAACAGATGCCTTTCTGAGGATGTACTCAAATTCAGCATTTAAAAAGGCTGTTCCCAAATAATTTTAGGAAATGTAAATAGAAAAAATAAAGCAACTAGGAAATTAAAATAATTACAAGAATTTAAAAGGAAAAATAAGTAGCAAAAACTTAAGATAAATGATGTTAAGGGCCAGGGGTTTAGCTCAGTGGTGTAAGTGCCTGCTTGGCAAATGTGAGGTTGTGAGTTCTATGTCTGGTACAAAAAAAAAATACACTTCTCAGGTGAAGAAGTCAGATAATAAATAAACATATTAAAACAAGCAACAAATTTTTTAAAAATGATGTTAATGACAAAAGCAAAATGCAAAGTATATGAAACAATATTTCTTCTTATGTACATAAATGGACAGTTATTAATAGAAATGAATATACTCTATACAAATGGAAAAAGCTAAGAGAAATTGCAGGAGTCTCTTATCCATAGTGTCAGTTACCTGTGGTCAACAGCAGTCCAAAAATATTAAATGAAAAATCCTAGAAGTAAGCAATTTGTAATTTTTAAGTTCTGTGTAATAAGTAGCCTGATGAAATCTTATTCCATCCCTCCTCATCTGGGATATGAATGGGCCCTTTATCCAGTGTATCAACACTGTGTATGCTATCCTCCCACTAGTCACTTAGCCATCTTGTTTATCAGATTGATTTTCATGGTATCACAGTGGTTGTAATTCTTATTTTATTAATAGTGGCCAAAAATTCAAGGACAGTGATGCAAAGGAATCATCAGTGCATAAAACATGGAAGAACAGATTAATGTTGATGCTATGTGACAGTGCTGTAGAGTACATAAGAAAAAGCATATCTATATAGTGTCAAAAGCTGCCTGAAGCTGCCTGAAGTTCTGGACATCAGCTGGGGGTCTTGGAACATTTCCCCTTAGATAAAGGGTAACTGTTATACTAAAATTGAAATTATAAGTGGGCAGTTGGGTCCTATTTTGGTATCTGTATTACATTTTTTATAGTTTTTGTGGTTTTCTTTTTTGAGGGATAGATGCTGGGGACTGAACCAGGACTTTGCCCATTAATGAGTTTTACTTTTGAGATCAGAATGAAAACAATTTTAATATTATTTCAAGAAACCAAAATGGATTCGCTCATTCATAAATGCTTGCAAAGCCCAATTTCAGATCACAAACAAGTGTAGATGTGGAAGTAGAAAGCCAAGAAGATAGAGATAGAGATCCCTTCCTAGGTTTGAAGTCTGTCATTAGACATTAAAGAAGGGGGTGGACAGGAAACAGGAGGCTTTCCTGCTTGGCCAGATGATCCCAGGAAGACAGCCTCAAGGACACCTGGAGAAAAGGTTTCCTGAGGGCTTGATAGCTCAGGGACAATGGCCCCAGGCTGCAGAGGAAGGCATGGACCAGATCACAGGCCTTTTGTGCATGACCTTATAAGTGACCCTTGAAACTGCTGGACAAGTCTGGGCTAGAGACTGGCTAATAGATGTTTTTCAGAGGTTCTGCTGGTTGCTTTTCAAAAACAAGAGTCAGGACCAGGAAGAAGATCTAGGAGTCAGAGTGAGCCTGACCGACTTCTTGAACAATGCCAAAAAATCTGGAGCTATGGCAGGGGATACACTCAGGAGCCATAGTGGACTAGGGAGACAGAATCCCTTCTGCCTGCTCACTTAACAAATGTTCACTCACACTGAACCTGAGGTAAGACCTGAGACAGATCCATGAAACTAATGGATACCAGGAAGAGCATGAGATTAGGGTGGAAATATCTTTGGATGTATCTAATGGATACCATGAAGAAATAGCATTGGACAGAGTAAATAGCAAGTATCTCTGCTAAGAAAAGCTGAAACAGCAATGGACAGAGTAAATAGCAGGGTAGAGGCAGGAGGTAGTTTTATGTCTTCCTGTTCTCCTGCTATTCAGACACTACATGCCCTGTAGCCCAATCTCAGAAGAGCATCTACAGTCTCAGAGAGCACCAGGATGGAAGTACAGAGAAGCCTTGGGTATTCCATTGGAGGATGCCATCTATATGAAGCCCAAGTTTAGGCAAAATTAATCTGTAGAGGTTCTATAATGATGGAAACATTCCATGTCTTGATTTTGGTCCTGGTGACATAGATAAGTACATCTATCCAAATTCATTAGACAGTGAATCTCATATTGGTGAATTATACTTCAATAAAGTATAAAAAGGCTCAGACCAGTCTCCAGTAACCTAAGAAATAGCTTTTGGGGACCTCTCTGGGAGGTTCTCTACAGCTGGGCCACAGGTGGAGCTATCAGGTGGCCACCCTCATGAGCAGTCTTTAGGCCAATGACTAAGAGAAGCAGTGGTAAAAGTTGTTGCTACCAGCCAGATCCTACACAGAGGAACAACCAATGAGCCAAGCTAGCCAGCAGGAGCCCTGAGAATACCCTCATGGAGTGGAGGTGGGTGGTAACATTCACTGAGGCCTGCTGTGTACCTGGTCCATGGCTAGACAGACTTCAACTCATTTCATTTATCTTTACACCCCCAACAGCTATGGCTGTTGGACAAAGGAAGCTTATGGTCATGGCTGGTGTGCAGCAGAACCCAAGCTGCCTCCATCCAGAGAGTCAGAACTGAATGTTACCATGTGTAGTCATCACCTGCTGTAGCAGGGAAGCTGTGAAATAGCAAAACTGTGTGTGTGTGTGTGTGTGTGTGTGTACGCGCAAGTGCGCGGGCGCATGCTGCAGAGTTTAAAATAGAAGATATGTGCATGTGTGTTGGGGGGTGCACTGCTGTTTGTGTGGCTGAATAGATTTAAATAGAACAAATCTCTTAGCAATCACACTTGTGCATGTGCCAGCAGTTAGTCTTCAGTACATTTTTCTGAAATCTCACATCTCATGAGATACTAGTTTCTCCTTTCAGAAAGTATAGTGCCACTCCAGAGAGGGTACAGCAGGGCATGTGGTATGTGTCAGACTAAGGGCTTGAATGCTGCTGATGAGGGTTGTTTCCTGCCCTGTAGGAATAATGAGCCCTGCTTAGCTCTGGGTGGGGTGGGGTGGGGGAAGTAAATACATCCTTATGTCAGAAAAGCCTTCTGTTATGTGTGCAACTGCCTGAACTAGGCTGCATGAGACTGCTTTCCCACCATCCACACTGGGCTTGCCCTGTGTGCAAACAGACAGCACATAAAAACAGTATCATTTGCACTTAATAAAGTGACTTTTTTTTACAGTATCCCCCCATTATCTGCAGGATATATTCCAAGATCTTCAGTGGGTGTCTGAAACCAAGGATAGTACCATAACCACAAATTCAATGCCTTTTCTATCTTATCTAATCATTTGTCACACACTGTGGTGTGTGACACAGTGTGGTGTGTGACAACTTTTACACTCTGAGATCCAATAACAAAGCTAGTATGATTTTTCTTTTTTATCATTTCATGGACAGAAGATTATTCTTACTGTATAGATCTTATCAAACTCGGCACATGATATTTTTCTTTTCTTACTAAGTGACAAACTCTCATATTTTCACTTAAAGAAAATACTTTACGGCTTCTTTTTAGCATACCTGAATTTCCAGTATCGTTACTCTTGTGCTAAATAAAATAAGAATTACTGGAACATAAGCACTGTGACATGGCAACAGTTGATCTGATAACCTAGATGGCTAATAAATGACTGAGAGGATAGTATATACAGTGTGGATATGGCAGACAGTGGGACCATCCACATCCTGTAAGATGGGACAAAATTTCACCACCATCTCAGAATACTAAAAAAATTAACTTATTTCTGAAGTTTTCTGAAAAAGGAAATGGAAGAAGACATCAGAAAATAGCAAGATTCCTTGCTCCTAAAAGGATTCCTGGTTCTTGCAGAACCAATATTGTCAAAATGGCCATACTTCTAAAACTGATATACAGATTTAATGCAATCCCAATCAAAATACCAACAGCATTCATCACAGAACTAGAGAAAACAATCCTAAAATTATATGGACCCAGAAGAGATCCAGAATAGAAAAAGAAATCATGGGCAATAAGAGCAAAGCAGGAGACATTGCAATTCTGGATTTCAAGCTATATTATACTACAAGTTACAGTGATAAAAACAGCATGGTACTAGCACAAAAATAGACATGTGTATCAGTGGAACAGAAAAAAAGGATGCAGAAACAACTCCAGGCATATTCAGCCATCTGAATATAGCCTCTTTAACAAATCAAATCCAACAATATTATAAAAAGATAAACATACCATTACTAAGTGGTATTTACCCCAGAAATACAAAATTGGTTTGTTGCTCAAAAATCAATGAATGGAAGAGCCAAGAGCAATGGCACACACCTGTAATACCAGCACTTAAGATGCTGAGGTGGGAGTATTGTCATGAGTTTGAGGCCAGCCTCAAGACTAGTCTGAATTATATAAAGATACTCTGTCTCAAAGAAAAAAACAAAAACAAAAACAAACAGAAACCAATAAATGGAACTCACCATATTGAAAGCCTTTTTTTGTACTGGGGATCAAACTCACAACCTCACCAGGCAAGTACTTATGCCATGAGCTAAATTCCCAGCCCTTGAAAGACTTTATTAAAACCCCATAAGGTTATATCAAATGATGCAAAAACAAAAAGCATTTGACAAAATTTAACATCCATTCTGAATGAATCAAAAGATAGAGAAGGAACATCCTTAACATTGTAATTAACAGCAAAAGATTTAATACTTTCAAGCATAGTATGTACACTCTCATGGCTCCTCTTCAGCATTGTAGTGCAAGTCCTAGTTAGTTCAACAGGGCAAGAAAAATAAAGGAATATAAATCAGACAGGAAGAAATGAAATTGTCTCTCCTTGAAGGTAACATGATTATCTATGTAAAAACTAATAACAACAACAACAAAAAAAACCTACCCAAAACAAAATAAAATCTCTATTAACACCAACCAATGAGTTCATCTCAAAGTCAATGCAAAGTCAATACAGGAAAATTATTAGTGTTACTGTATGCAGGTAACTGAAAAACAAGAACAAATGAGTACCATTTACATTAGCTTCAAACTACACTTCATATGAATGTAACACAATATGAAAGTTCTCTATGTTGACAACTATAAAAGCCTGATGAAATAAATTTTAAAAGTTAGTAAATAGAAAGATATGTTCTTGGAATGGAAAGCTCAACATAAGAAAGATGTCAATTCTTTTCAAATTGATCTTCAATTTTTTGTGTGTGTGTGTTTTTAGACAGGGTCTCACTCTGCAGTTCAAGCTGGCCTTGAGCTCACCTTTTAGCCCAGGCTGGTCCTTGAATTTGCAACTATCCTTCTGTCTCAGCCTCCCGAGTGCTGGGATTACAGGTGTACACTATCATACCCAGCTTGATCTTCAGTTTTAACATTATTCCAATCAGAATCCCAGAGGAACTTTTTATAGATATAGATGAGCTGATTCTAAAATTTACATGGAAAGGAAAAGAAATAAAAAAGTCAAAGCAAGAAAAAGAGAAAATTGGAGAACTCACACTACCTGAATTTAAGACTTAGTTAATAGATAGCAACTGTAATGAATATGATGTGGTATCACCACAAAAACATATGCATTAATCAAGAATCCAGAAATAAACTCACAAATGTTGGCAATTGATTTATAGATGCTCACAAATATAGCCAACTGGGCAGGGGATTTAGCTCAGTGGCTTAAGCACCTGCCTAGCAAGCGTGAGGTTGTGGGTTTGATCCCCGGCACCAAAACAAACAAACAAACAACAACAACAAAAAATATATATATGTAGCCAACTGATATTTGTCACTTTAACTATTTTAAAACATTTTATTACGGTAAAATACATGTAACATACAACTTAGCATTTTAACCACATTTAGATATACAACTCAGTAACATTAAGAGCTTTTATAATGTTGTGCAAACTTTATCACTATTTATTTCCAAAACTTTTTCATTACTTCAACAGAAACATTACCTGTTAGGAAATAACTCCCAGTCTCCTTTGCCCTAAAACTCTGTCACATTCTGTCTCTAAATTTTCCTACTCTAGATACTGCATATAAATGAAATCATTTGCTGTTGGCTTCATTTAGCATAATGTTCATTATGTTTTATGCATGGGTAATATCCCATTGTATATCAATACATGTTTTGTTCATCTATTGATCAACTTAGTTGTTTCTACCATTTACTAGTCAGCTTTATACCACTGTAGCAAAATACTAGACACTGACTACTTAGGAAGAAGAAGGAAAAGGAGGAGTAGGAAGAGGAGAGGGAAGAAGAAGAGGAAAAGGAGAAGGAAGAGGAAGAAGAGGTTTGTTTATCTTACTCTTGGAGATTTGAGGTCCAAACTACATGTGCAGGTTGAGCAGTGAGGGCCAGCCCTGGGCTGCCTCATTTCCTGTTGCACAGGAAGAAGAAAGTATTCTTATCTGAAATCAGGAGCAGAGAGATCTGGGTAGGGTTTTATACCTAAGCACAGCCTCAGGGACCTGAGGACCTCCCAGTAGGCCTCACCTCTTAAAGGTGCTACCACTCTGGGGATGAAGGCTTTAATATATGGGTCATTGGGGTAGGGGACACAAATTAACCATATCCATGCCATAGCAAACCACTTGGCTATTATGTATAATTCAGTTATGAACATTAAATCCCTGTTATCAAATATTTGGGGTATAGAACTAGAAGTGAAATTGATGAGTCATATGCCAGTTCTGCTTAACTTTTTGAGGGATTCTCAAACTCTTCCATATTTTATATTCCCACTGGACATGTATGAGGGTTCCATTAGCCTCATTGTGTCATGTGCTGAGTATCACTGTAATTGTGTATCTTTGGAGAAATGCCTACTCAGGTCTTCTGCGTGCTTTTCACTTGGGATTTTCACTGTTGAATTGTAAGAATTCTTTTTTATTGGTAGTAAAATGCATGCCAAAATTTACTACATCTACTCTTTCTAAGTGCACATTTCAGTGACATTGAGCACATTCCTCTTGTACATCACCATAATACATCCCCTGAAGTTTCCTACATCCCCAACTGAAGCTCTGTATCCATTAAACAGTAACTCCACAGTTCCCCTTCCCCTGAGTTCTTGGTGGCCATATTTTACCTCATCTCCCTGCACATTTGACTCATCCATGCACTTCACATGAATGGAATACCACACTTGTCTTTTATGCAGACTTAGCTCATAAATATAATATATTCAAGACTCATCTACCTTGTAATAGAGATCAAAATTTCATTTCCTTGGAAAGATAAATACTAGGGGTTGGGGATTTAGCTCAGTGGCATAAGCGCCTGCCTTGCCAGCACGTGGTTGTGAGTTTGATCCCTGGTACCGATAAAAAAAAAAAAAGAAAAGAAAGAAAGATAAATACTAGTTCTATTATATGTGTATACCACATCTTTTATACATTTATCCATCAGTGGACACTTGAGTTGCTTCTACTTTTTGGCTATATGAACCTATGCTGCTATGAACCTAGCCATTCAAATATTTCTGTTCTTTCAGGTACATACCCAGAAGTGGAAATGTTGAAGCCTATGGTAACTCTATGTTTAATATTTTGAGGAATTGCCATAATTTTCCATGTGAAATGACCACGCCAATTTACATTCCCTCCATCAGTGCAAAAGGATTTAAAATTCTTCACATCTTCACTATACTTATTATTTTCTGGGGCTTTTTAAGGAGGTTATTGTTGTTTTATAGTGCTAAGGATTGAACACAGAGCTTTGCATATACTAGGCAAGCACTCTATCACTGAGCTATGTCCTCAGTCCTTCTTAATTTTTCTTTTTTTTTTTTTTTTTGAGATAAG
>PVLA01010327.1:0-64547 GCA_004027455.1 Hydrochoerus hydrochaeris
TCCCCTCCCCTCCCCTCTCCTCTTTCATTCGTACCGGGGATTGAACTCAAGACTGTGCGCTTGCAAGGCAGGTGCTTATGCTGCTGAGTTAAATCCCCAGCCCCTGGTTTGTTTCTTTTTGACCATTATAAATAATGTCACAGTGGCTTTGGAATACACATATCTGAGTCCTTGCTCTCAAGTGTCTTACGTATATATGCCTAACAACACAGGGCAATTCTGTCACCTACCAGGACCAATGAAGTGCTTTCTGTAATGCTCACACCATTTTATATTCCCACCAGCAGTGGAAAAATTCTCATTTTCCTATGTCTTTGTTAACATTTGTTATTTCTTTTTAACTGTAGCTATTTGAGTGAGGTTTGAGTGATATTTTTATGACATCTGTGTTAATTGTACATGGGATTTGTTTTAATCAGGAATAAGACATGCAGATTTAGATAAGATTGTCATGAAGGAGCAAGCTTATCTAACCTGGAAGAGGAGGCTTGGCACACCATGCAGGAGCCCGGGGGCGTCTCGCTCAAGAATAGAGGAGAGCAGTTGTTGGAATGCTGGCAGGACAGAGGAGGTAGTGTAGAAGTAACCCCAGTTTGAATAGTGTTGGCAAGTTTTGAGATGTGAGGGATGGTCTCTCAGTTTTTGGTATTTGGATCTGAGATGCTTTATGGCAGGAATAATGTTGACTATTGTGTGAGAGTTTGAAGAAGGAGATGGCTAGTGGTGTGGACTCTGGATTGATTGGTTCGTATATCACAAGTGTATTTGCAGGGAATCATTTGCTGTGTCTAGGTATTAGGTAGTTCGGGGATGCAACTAGCATCATGGTCCTGTATGCCTGGAGCATTAAAAGTATAGGAAATGAAGTCAGGTATGGTGGCTCATACCTGTAATTCCAACTGTTCATGGGGCTGAGGCAAGAGGCTTGCAAGTTGAGGCAGCCTGGGCAAGTTAGTAAGACTTCTTTTGTCTCATGACAGAAGGGACTGGGATGTAGCTCAGGGTAGAGCTACCTTGCGTTCCGATGCCAAATCTGTGTGCGTGGAGTGGTGATGCAGCAAGTGTGCATGTGGTCAGCGTTCTAAGGGCACTGGGCTAACCTTGTCTCATCCGACGTGCTGCTGTTAGCTGTGGCTTTCCACACTGCCCTCTGTCATATTGAGGTGGTCATCAGTGTTGGCGCTCTGTGTGGGTAGCGTTTTCAGTTGAGTTGGTGATAATGAGAGGCTTGAAATTTAATTATAAGAAATTATGTTAAAGTTGGTGATATAAGCTAGTATTCAGGTTTGAAAGAAAATAGTAAATTTACAAAATATTGAAAAAATTTACAAAATACTGGAAGTAATTGTCAAAAGTATTTGAAAGATGAAATATGATAAAGTTTACATTTTCAAGGTGTGTGTGAAATTCATCTAGGGGGCATGATTGAAAAATATGGTGAATATTTGAATTTTAAACATTACAGTGTGACACTGCTATTAATTTCCCTCAAAATACCCTCTCTTGTTTCAGATACAAATACCTCATCATTCTTACCACCTTCTGAAGCAGCTCTGGAAGTCTCTTTTGTGGCTTTAGGTGTGATTCAAATTGTAGATAGAAATCGATATAAAAGTTTTTTATTCTCTTGACCCCAGAGATTTCTCCATTTTGCTGCATAAATAGCAGTCAAAACAAACCAACTTCCGAGCAAGCTTTAGAAGGCTACATTTTTTGGTTTGTACATGCAGGTGTGAAAATGAGGCAAAAACCCAACTGAGATCCATTATTGTATAGACATTAGTTCTGGATTCTAGATGTTAGAGTTATTTGATTTGAAACTAGTTTCTTAACACCTGATATGCATAGTTGATACTTGTCCTTTTGATGAAATAGATAAGCTGTTACCCACAGTCAGTGGTATATATAGTTTTGCAGGTAATTTCAGTAATTATAATTTAAAAATACATTACAAGATATAATGTAATTCAAGTTTTGTTTTTTACATCTTTGCAGATTTATAGTATGACCTTGAGATTATCTGCTTTATTTGAAGAAAAAATGAAGAAAATTTCATCTGATTTTAAAATCAGTCAAAAATTCAATGAAAAACTTCGACGAAGCCAGAGGTTCAAGCAAAGGCAAAATTGTAATGGTATTGTTCGGCCCAATAAAAGTATGAGGTAAATTGGTTATGGCAAGCTTTGTATGTCACTGATACTTAGCATTATGATACTATTAGACTTAATTTACCACAAATTCTGCATCTTTTTGGAACACTGTATATTTAGAGAAGACTAGTCATAAGTTTTTATAGCTGGAAGCATTTCTGTGAATAGAGAGCCGTTACACTTGCTTGCAAAATTCATTTTGTGAATTTTGAAGCATTTGATGAAAACTACAGGTTTAAAAAAAGCTTATCAAGGATCAAAGTATCATTTATTTGTCTTATGTAAGAGTTGGCTTTTTAAATTTAGAGGGTAAAATTATTATATATGCCTTTGTGCATTTAATTTGTGTGTGTGTTCATTTAATTGTATGAGGGAAGAGGTTTTATTGAATATACTTCTTTGTGAGGATTAAATACAAAGTAGAAGAAGAAGAAAACAGAGGGCTTATCTCTTAGCAGTAATCTCCTGTCTTCTTTGACTACCTACCTTACTTTAGCATCAAAGTTCAGGTCAAGTATTACAGTATGAAAACTGAGTTTGGAGTTTGTCCCCTGTGTCTGTTAAATGTGCAGTGTGCTGCTGATGGTTTTTCTTTGTAGTTGGTCTGGGGATTACACTGTGTCTCAATTCAAAAGTCTATTAATAGATACTAATAATGCTGTTTTTTTATACCAGTACAGTGATTGATTGATTGATTGATTGATTGATTTAATCCTAGCTCATTTAGAAATTGCTGTAGGACAGCTGCTACCTTTTGTCCTTTCTACTGTGTGCTACTGTTGCCATTGAAGACACACCTTTCTGTGGTCTCTTTTATAGTTCTAAGAGAACAGAAGTCATTTCTGCTGCTTTTTGATTTATATAGTTAACATACTCCCCCCACCCCCCAACTCCTGAGGAAGGGTCTTGCTATATAGTTCGGACTGGTCTTGAACTCACTGTGTAGCCTAGGCTGGCCTCAAGCTCACAGTGATCCTTCTACCTCTGCCTCCCAAGTACTGGGATTACAGTCGTGCACCACTATGCCTGGCCAGCATGCGCATTTATAAAAGTGTAAATTTGATTTGCTCTGTGGTAACGTTTTTTTTTCTAGCCCGAAGGACTTTTATTTCTTGTCATGTGAAAGGGTTATGTATCTATAGTGTTTTTATTTATCTTCATCACTGAAGATAAATTCTGTATGTATTTCTCATACATACGGAATTCTTAATTTGCATGTTACCTACCCAGCAGCATTTTGGATGAGCCATCTCATTGCTTGCTGAGTCCATTATTTTTGAAGAGAAGTCAGGTATTAATCTTAATTAAGGTTCCTTCCTTGTAGAATTTGAATTTTTTTCTTTATCTTTCAACTGACTGTGATATTTATATGTTTTGGATTTCTTTGAGTATATTCTACTTGGAATTAGTTCAGCTTTGTGGATATGTAATGTTTTTTATCATATTTGAAAGGTTTTTTTGTCCGTTGTTTTTTAGAATATTGTTATCTACCTCTTTCTCCCTTGTCCTTTTGGGATCCCCATTTCACATAACACAAAAAATGGAATCCCAAAGGTTCCTAGGTGCCATTTTTCTTCATTATATTTTCTTTCCATTCCTCATACTGGGTAATCTTCAGTGATATGTCTTCCAGTTCTTTAATTCATCTGCCAGCCCACATCCTGCTACTGGACCTCAATATTCATCTCACTTACTGTACATTTCAACTCTGAAATGTTTCTTTGGATTGCTTTCATATTATCTGTCTCTTTATTGGTATATTCTGTATTTGATGAATCATTGTTATAACCTTTTTAGTTCTATAGGCATGATTTCCTTTAGTTCTTTGAATCTTTTTAGAATAGCTGACATTTGTTAAAACTATTTATGTGTGTGTGATATTGGGGGTTGAACCCAGAGCATTTGTGCTGAGCTGCATTCCCCCACCTTTTTTAATTTAATTTTTAATTTTGAGACAAGGTCTTGCTATATTTCTCAGGGTAGACTCCAACTTGAGCCCCCCTCCATTCCAGTGCTGGGGATTGAGGGTATGTGCCACCGTGCCTGGCTGACTTTTTCTAAAGCACTCCTTTGAATTATTGATAGTTTAAAATTTGCTGTCACAAGCCTGAGATTTCTTTATCACAGTGAAAACAATTAGTATTTTAAAGAATTTGATTGCCTTTAAGTGTTGTAGTAAAGGAAAACAAGATGATCTGAATATGAACACTACCAGACTTGTTACTTAATTTTTCACTCTCCTTCTCCAGAACTCATGACCAGGGGCAAATCTTGGAGGATAGGTGCTGAGGTGTAAGCAGTTTGGTCTTGCGAAACAAGATTAGCTTGTTTTGATGTTTTCTAACTTTCTTACCATTCAGGTTTTGTTGGTTTCTGCTATTTTTTTTTTTTTAAGGAATATATAAGAGGTTAGAGTCCAAGTTGTAGCATACTTAGTCTCGAATTCATAATATAAGTTAATGCCAATTATTACATAAATATTGGTTCTTCTTTACATTTTATCCAAAGAACCTAAAGTATTCAGTATGGAGCTGTGGTGTGGATCAGTTGTTCATTGCTCCAAGTTTGAATAAGACTGTCAAATGGAAATGTTATCCGTGCTGGAATAAGATGTTAGTAGTGTGGCTGTTTCGGTATCTTGATGATAAGATGGCTCTCAACTTAGGCAATAAGTATCTTTTGATCTAGGTATTCTCTGAACCAGTTTCTCTCTGTTCTACTAAATATTTTTTCTTTGTTTATGTCTTTGACCAGAAATATCAAGCAGAAACGGTTAAAATCTCAGCCAGAAGTTCTCTCTGAGTTGGTAGGTTCTGCTATCCAGTCTACCTCAAGTAGGGCAGCTCACTCTGCAGCACACAAGACAAGTGCTGGTGTCTCTTCAGGTGTTACATCTGGGGACTCTTCAGATTCAGCGGGGTCGCTGGAGAGGCGGAGAAGAAGCAGACCTGTCACTCTGCGGAATGACTCTCTGCTATCTGGTGAGAGGCAGAACTGCGCTACTCGGCTGTTGAGCACCAGATGTTGTAATGTTGTCCTGCTGTGGGGTTACATGGAACAACGTGAAGACACCTTGACAGTAAAGGGGAGACAGAATCTATAAGAAATGGGGGACAGTTTGAAGATATTTGATAAGAACTGTCTTCTGCACATGGTGTGGCAGCATTTTATGCACATTTTGAATCTTCCAAATTATAAACAGTGTAGTATATTCACTACGCTTCATGTGTAGAATTTGATTTTTTTTTGTATCTTTCTAAATTAACGTATAGCTAAGTTCATAGCTGGTGGCCTAGTAAATTCCAAACTGTTTATGCCATGGCCTTTGGGTAGCATAATTGTACCAAAGGTGAACCTTTATTAGTATTGTGTAAGTAAGGCTGTGGAGGTTGTGTACCTCTGTCTTGTACAGAGATTTTGATGTCTTGTGGTAGTTTATTATTTATGAGTATGATTAATGCTTTTTGCATGTCCTGTTCCCTGGGTTTCATTGGTAGTACTGACAGTGCACGTGTAGATAAATTTTGGGATGGAAGTGAGCTGTGATAAAATGCTCTGTAAGAAGTCTAGCTGATTTGCCATGTTAGCATTCTAGAATGTCCTATGGGTTTCCTTGGGGGGGTGCAGTCACTGAAAATGACTAGGAAAAAAATGTCGCTTCTTAAGCAGGAGCATTTAGATAAAGCATTGATAGCAAGAAAGGTGCGTTTTGTGCATATGAAAAGACTGATTTGGGAAATGGGAGAAGGAATTAGGACGAAGCAGGTGGAACGCATTCACAGTTTAGAGACTGCCATCCTTACAGAAGGGTTTGCTTGTTACAGCGACTCTTCTGTTGCGTGAGGGGCCCCAGGATGCGTTCTCAGGCGGAGTAAGCGGCTTGGCAGTGAGAGGCAGGGCGGGGCAGGTGCTTAGTGATGGGGTTGAGTGGAAGCAGCGCAGCTGGGAGGGAAGCAGTAGTTTCAGAGGAAGAAGCGCCGCCTGGTGCCTGCAGTCACTTGCCTGTCTAACAAGCTGGCTTAGTTATGGAGCAAAATTTTGTCTTCTAACAGTGCTTCCTCTATTTTGATGAAATTGTTTTTTTTTATCAAATGTGAGAGGCTGGTCTGTGCCAGTCTCAGGTCCCTACCCTATTCCTGGTGCCATCTGTGGGGAACTGGCCCACTCCAGTCTTTCCCCACCTAGCTGCCACTGGTGGAGACCTAGTCCTGCTAGTTTGTTCCCTGACCTGGGGTCTGTGAGGATGAAAGACACAGTCGCAGAATCAGGTTAGCAGGTGGCAGCCAAGGGGCTGTTCCTTCTGGTGGGCAGAGGGTCCCCCAGCATTTGGCTCATCCTGCTTTTACTTACTCAGACACAGGTGTGCACAGTCAAGAGTGACACAAGATGCAACTGCCTCCCATTACTCCTTAGGACATGCCCAGGGAACAGCCTGGCCTCAGCTGAGTGGGGTTTTTGGCCGAGGACCTGTAACATGCCACCATCCTGGCGTGTTGCCTCTCTCCTTTGGGCTCATTTAGGCCTTAATTCTCTGGTCTCCCACAACCAAAATAGATAATAACCATTAAGAAGTATCTAGATTTAAGAAAACAAAAAAACAGGAAATCTGTAGTTCTTATCTTGTGCTTACACTGGTGCACACACTTATGAAATGGAATAGTGGAGAAAAATCACCTGTTTAAATTATTTCTTTACACACCCCCACTGTGTGTGTGTGTGTCCATCCGTCCGTCTGTCCGTCCGTCCGTGTGTCTGTCCGTGTCTTATCTGTCTGTGCAGGGCACCTAGAAATAACCTTTCTTCAGCTGAATGCATACATGGTACAACTGTACTGTCAGGAACAGCTAGAAAGACCAATACTACCTTGTGACATGAAAGGATTATGTCTTTTTCTCTCTGAAATACCTGTTTGAGATCATAAAAGGCATATGTGAGTGGGGCCGGTTAGATTTTGAAGTGGAAGTTTGTTTATAATTTCCTGAATGTATTCCAGGGTTAGTGTTGTTTTTAGAAATACGAGTGCACAGTTGGTTTGCAATGCTGGTTATATACCTTTTAATCTCAAGATTTTATCAGCTTTCTTTGAAACTGGTTTAAAAAGCATACTAAGTTTTAAAATTTAGTTTTTCTTACAATGTGATGGAAGAATTGCTTGCTTGTGTGTACACATAGGACAAGGTATGTAATTACTTACACTTCTGTTTCCTTAGAAAGTGAAATGGAAGATTCCTTAGCTACCTCTTCGTCCTCTTCCGCTTTCAGTAGTTCGGAGGAGAGCAACGAGGGCTCGAGGGCGCGGGAGTCCTTGCGTGGCGGGCTCTCCATAAGCGGCAGCCTCAGGGTGACCAGGACTCGGGCTGCTCAGAGGAGAGCTGGTGAGAGACTGGGATGATGCTTGTGCGAGTTAAGTCATTTGAGGTTCTGCGGTAAGGAAAAGCCTTCCTAATCTTACTGCCACTTTATTTCCAGGTCCCCTCGCCTTAGAAAATGGCAATGGCAGAAAAGCCGCTCGCAAAAGAGTCTATGTAAGTGATTCTGATAACAATTCACCGGAGACCAGTGAAACGCTGCAAGCCAGAGCTGGCAGTAACCGAAAAGTCCTGCGCAAGTGTGCCGCTGTGGCTGCCAATAAGATAAAGTTAATGAGTGACGCTGAAGAAAATTCTAGCTCTGAAAGTGTGTGCTCTGGCCGGAAGCTTCCTCACCGCAATGCTTCTGCCGTAGCTAGAAAAAAGTTACTACATAATTCTGAAGATGATCAGAGCACAAAGTCAGATATGGAAGAGGAAGAAGAACTGAAAGATCAGCCTCTACCATTAGTAGTATCTGGTTTGCATGTTTCCCAGCAGACTGGCAGTGAGCCTGAAAATGGAGATTCAGAGACAGAAAGTGATTTGCGGGTAACCCGTAAAAATTGGCATGCTAATGGTTGTAAGTCCCATACTCCAGCAAGTTCCAAAACCAAATTCCCTAAGATTGTGTCTTCTGAGGAAGATTCTAAGAGTCCCGAATCAGGTGACAGTCCCAACAGAACTGATGGCCCCTCAGCTTCAGGGAGGAGAACAGAAGCAGGGAGCGTCTCGGAGGAAGCAGACTCTGAACCAGGGGCCATGGCCTTTCGCAAGAACGCGAATTTCTCTAAGAAAGCAAAGATCTTAAGTGATTCCGAAGACTCAGAATCTGAAGTACAAGACAGGAATGAGGACATGTGTCACAAAATGGAAACGAGCCCAATTTTAGGAAACTTGAAATGTGAGCCTGTTCCTGGGTCTCAGTGCTTCTCAGATTATGTATCTGAAACTGATTTAGATTCAGATGATGACAAAACAAAAGAAAAACCAAACAATCTTGTGAAAGGTAATTCAAAACATTTATCTTGGCTCCTGATTTAATCCCACTGACTTCTTTTCCTGATCTCAAACATTCATTTTATTTCCTTTTGCAGTTTCTCTTTGCTTACCGTTTCTCTCTGCCCCATTCGTACTACCTTTTCTGTTCACCTCTTAGATTCTTAAGACAGGCATAATGATGTGTTGCATGCTTGGTTTTTATTCAGCTAGTTGCAGTGTTGGCCTTAACAAGTGTCCGTTGAAGGTGTTGTGTCTGGTCTTGATGATGGGGATATTGTGTTGGAGGCAGCCTTGAGAAAAGCAGAGGCAAGCACACACTAAGCTTAGGAGTGGCAGCTTGCGAAGAGGAAGACAATGTAGGACTGTTTGCTGAATTGGTAATGATGATAATAACTGACAGATTTACTGAGCTGTGCAGGAACTTTTTCTAATCACTTTACTCTGTTAACCTAGCAGAGTTAGTTGTATTGTTTACGAGATGAGTACTATTATGTACTCCTTCTGTTTGGTTGGTTGGTTGGTTGGTGGTTTTTTGTGGTACTGGGGATTGAACCCAGGTCCTTCTCACTGAGCTGCAGTCCCAGCCCATTTTAATTTATTTGAGACAGTTTCACTGAGTTGCCTAAGGCTGGACTGAACTTGTGATCCTCCTAATACAGCTTCCAAGAGGGGGATTTCAGGCCTGTGTACCATGCCTGGCTTCACTGTTTATTTTATATATAATGACCGTGGCGCCCACAGTGGTAAAGTAACTATTGAACTGATATACTCCTGCTAAGTGAAGATTGATAGAAAAGCAAAAAGCAGCAAAAGCTTAGATTAAAAGTGGTGTCAGTGAAATTGGTGGAACTGGGTTAGGTTTCCCGGAGGCTGAATGTCAGGGGCTAGCTCGCTGCTCTGGCGCCGGCCGCGCGTGGGTTTGGTTGGTACTCCTTTCGGTGTTGCAGTTTCAAGGCCTGGGAACGGTCCTGCCTGTCTGTGCTGTGTTGTGGGTGGTGCTGAAAGCTAAAAAGTCCCTTATGGTGTTGAGAGAAATGGACCATCCTTTTCATTGCTGTTGAACCACCAAATGGAGAAGAATTCTGGATTTAAGTTGTTTCAGATGTTAATGTTTAATTCTTTTAGATTTACTCTTTTTATTAAAGATTAAAAGAATACTTTTTAATTTTTAGAGTCTACATCACAAGACAGTGGACAGAGCAGAAAAGTTTCCAGGAAAAGGGTCTGCTCCAGTGACTCGGAGAGCAGCCCAAAGGCGACCAAGAAAGCATTGCAAGCCACAGCAGGTCACCCAAGGGTCACTCAGAGCACTGCAACTGCAGCTGGCAGCAGGATCAAGCTTGCCAACGATGCCGAAGATGCCAGCTTAGAAATCATGTGCACGAGGAGGAGAGGTGGGTGGAAGAAAGTGCTCCATGTTGCTAGTCCCGCAGCTGAGAAGCCAGTGGGTGATGGTGAGGAAGATGCGAATGGGGCAGGGCCGGGGGGGAGGTGTGGTGGTGCGGACGCCCCACCTGCCCCTGACCCCATGGGCTGCACTGAGCAGGCCAGCCGGCCTTTACATGGAGACTCGGACTCGGAAGGCATTTGGGATTCAGACCATGGAAACAGGCTTCCCAGTAGTAACAGCACACACGTCCCTTCTAAGACAGAGAATTCCCCCAGTGGGTCTTCAGAAGAGGATTCGCAAAGCCATGCTCCAGGGAGGGAGACGGGTAGAAAACTTTCCTCTGTGTCCACTTTGGCACAGAAAGCTACTGCAGAGAACGCCTTTGAAGAGGAAATGAATTACGGGCTCCGCAGGTGGAATGGCAGGAGACTCAGGACATATGGGAAGGCTCCTTTCAGCAAGGCAGAGGTGCTTGCTGACTCACAGGCAACGGCGGAGATGGAAATAAAAAGGAAGAGACTGCATCCTGAATTAGAAAAAGTGCAAACGTCTAGAACCCCTGGGTGTTCACAGTACAGACCCGGCTCCAGTTCCAGGCCGTCGGACCTGGGCTCTGTAACTGAGTCAGATGCTGACTGTACCGTTAACACAAGAGGCAAAAGAAGGAAAGCTAAAGGAAAAGCGAGAGTAGTTAGAAAAGGTAAAACTTTTACAGCTAACCTTAAAACCGTGAGGCATCAAAGACAAAGCAAACGTCCTAGGTTAAGCGCGGATGATAATGACTGGGAGGATTTGGACTATGCAAAATCTAAAAGAGTTCTTCGACGAACAAAAATAAAAACGAGAAACCAGGGTAGAAGGACTGTGAGATACCATGATGGAGATGATGATAGAAGCTTAGAAAATGTGTTAGAGTTCAATGATTGCACCTTATGACCTTGAGAGAAAGCCAGTTGCTTAAAGAGAAAATTGACTGGAGTTTGGTGAACGCTGGCTGATGAAATTATTTTTTTGTCTTACAATTCAGGGAATATATTTATATTTTTCTATGAAAAGTTATGAATGTGACTAAATCATGACTGTTATTTTTATTTGCACTTGCTGGTCTTTGTAGCAGCATTCAGCACAGGTGCCAAAATATGCTTCAATTTGGGGGCAGATCTACTTTAATAGTATTTGACTACGTGTAGCAAGTTTGAAATATGTTAAACACTAGACATCCTGGTTATGAAAACCAGCGAGCATTACTTTCATGGTAGCAAAGTGTCGTGCAGTTTTTTTCCTGAATTTACCCCGAGGTGGTAGTCTCTAACCCCTGTCCTTAGGAGAACAATTTCACATGACCTGTGTTTACAGATTCTTCGTCTGTATTATGTGCATGCTGATGTTATAATCATGGAAGTGCGCCATGGTTAGCAGGCAAGGTACCCACTGCTCCCTGCCCCACCCCTCCCCTGGCCACTTGAGGACATTGTATTATACACACTTGCTCATTTTTGTTGAAATGGTTTCCAGTTTTCTTTCCAATGTTCTTGGGGCTTCTTTCTTTTTAAGGATCACTTTTATATTATAAACTTGAATTTATAAAGTACTAGTAAATTATTTTCAGTGCTTGAGTGTGTATTCAAAGCTTGAAGGCCAGAGCGTAGTCATAGCATTTCCTTTCAGGTTGTACACTAACAAAACATTATATAATTTTGTCTTCTGTCCAGAATTTTCCTGGCTTTCATTGTGATTTAACCAAAATTTTGCTCTTCCATTGTCTTACTCTGAAATAGAAGAGTTTGTGTGCCTTAGATTTAGGGAAAGTGTGTTGTTAAGTAGGGCTAAAAAGAAAGAGTATTTAAGTTATATGTAGATTTTCCCCATCTGTATTGAAATTATAGGGCTGAATGAAGCATGCAATTGCAGGTCTTACCTGTGTAGGACAGTAGTTCAGTGCCATTTCCATCTCTTTGTTTTTGTTTACTGCTGCCAGGTGCAATCCTAAGTGTTCTTTGCTGGGGCAATTAAGTGTTTCTTTATTAGTGACCTCTCATCTAAATGTGAGAAGAAGCTGTTATGTTTTACGGGAAGATAACTTTGGAATACAGTTAAAGCAAAACTTTACCACCCCTAATACCTAGAGTACACTTGTTTTTTGAGCCAAATACAGTAAATACTTCTACTTGATAGCTTATGCTACTCCAAACAGTGTAGGCTGCCATTCCTAGCTTGTTTGTGCCTGAAGTGGTTTACATATTTTCTAGTTGAAGAGTAAGTTACAGTATTGCACCATTATGTTATTTATTAGCCCTAGTTGTGCTTGATTTTAGACAGAATTGAACCTTTTTTCCTGTTGTCTTGAGGTGGCAGATAGGAGACGCATCTGATTCTGGTATCAATGTTAGAGAATGATCCTAAGTGTTCCTGCCTTTGAGTTACTTTTTCATTTGACATGGTAGGAGGTACTTTTTCTTCTATTCCAACATAGGGAAGGATGTTTTGGGACATTAGCACCTGAGATGTCTAAGTGGGATGCATGCCTGTCATTTGATGCTCCAGAGAGCCCTCTCACCACATGGCCAAAAGGAAGGTGCAGTTCTTCTCAGAGCTCCTGTGAAGTGGACAGTAGACAGGCTGGTTGAGTGTAGTTATCTTGACTGTTCACCTGGAAAAATTCACGGGATGCCTTTTACATAGAAATGGTGATAGTTGTTAGTCATGTCCAGTAATTTATTTAACTTCTTTCCAAGCCTCTCTGCTTTATATTTGTTCTCAGGGTTGTGACTCCATGTTACCATCATCTGCAAAAAAGTACCAAAAATCCATAAATAAATACAGAATACATTTATGAGTATATACATTTCTTTTGTAAACCAATCTTTGACAGTTTGGGCTTTATTTATAGAACTGTTCTTATTCTTTGGACTGCACTAACTTGTCATGGATTGACTGGTCATCCAATTACTAATTTTTCTTTTTGTCCAAACTGCTGAAACTTTTTTGTATAGAAGCAATATTTTGGTTTAATCAGATTTAGTTTCATCAGAAAAAGCAAGATGGGCCTGTGATTATAAAAGTGTGGTCGACAGTGGAGGCCTCTCAACTTTCAAAGGAAAACTAAGGACTTCGAGAGAAAAGCATTTTTCTGTTGGCTTTTTTGTTTTGTTGTTGTTTTGTTTTGTTTGTTTATGGTGCTATTCCTAAAGTTAACTTTGAATATGTGACACACTCCTAAGTACCTTTAAGGAAAATTAGTAATGAATAGTTAAATGTTTACACTGAGCACTAGAACAGATTTGACTTTCTTCAACTTCATGTGAAATGCGCAGGGATTTAATGCACAGATGTACTTTAATGTTAGGATCAGTCAGAAAAACAAAGGTGGTTTTTAGGGTGAATGTGAACTGGTCCAGAAAGAAGTGCTATAGCTTTCCATTGCACTTGAAGTAACTTAATGGTGTACATGAAAAAAAAATTTTTTTTTACTGTGGTTGTGTATGTCCAAAGTCATAAGATTTTATTCATTTATACTTTTTTAACAGTTTTGAAGTATTTAGATTTGATTTTTACTTCCTTTGAAAGATTAATTTTACCAAACATATTAAGAGAAAAAAATTCAAACATTTAAAACAGATAAAGTTTAAGAAGTATTTTTTCTTCCCATATCCTACTTATTTAAAAAGGGTGTACTGATAATTTGTAACTTCTGAATAAAAGGAAATTTTATCCCATTTTCAGATTATTTCTAGGGTGTTTATTCTTTCTCTTGTCTTATCTAGAAAAATCTTTGATTTATTCTCAGTTGAAATTATTTTCAATTTAGTAATCCTTGGAAACAATGATATAACAGTTATTTTTGGCTTCTAATGTACAACACAAAACTTTCAAATGGAGTTATATGATAAAAAAATTGGGTTTTAATATGAAAATGGAGGAAAAACGTGAAGATTTAGAAGTACAAGTGGAAAAGGTTATAGAACAAACCAGTAAAATAACACCTGAGGATGTTACTGTCCAGAAATTAATAGGATGCATCAACAAGCGCTGCACACTTTTTGGTGACCTTTTAAGTAAAAATTTTTATTTTGGATACCATTCAGGCTCATTTTCTAGGACCCCATCCCTTTCTTTAGAGCACAGAATTTACTCACTTTACCGTATGTTATGAAAGCTAAGTTGGAAGGATTTTATATAATCTGTTGGCACAAGTTAAAGTGTTGGCATTCTGTTGTGTGTCAGTGGAATGCAAACACATCGTTAAAGGCGCATGCAGTGTTTTTTGTTTTCCACTTTGTCGTATTGGTTTTTCAGGTAACTTTCAAATTGTTAGAAACATCTTCTTGCTTTGCCTTTTTATAACTACAATAACCAGCTCTGTTGTTTTTATCAGTAGTAAATCGGTATATTTACTTATCAAGTATCTTACAGTGGTCACCAAATGCATTTTCTTACGTTGTATAGAAGTTACAGTTCAGTTGTTGTAGTATGATGCAGTGCCACGAGCACAGCGGGACTTTGCGCCCTTTAATTATTAAAGATGCGCTCCTCACTGTCTCCCCTAAAACCCGGCAATAGTAATTATTAAAGATGCGCTCCTCAACGTCTCCCCTAAAATCGGGCGATAGTAAAGGAGCAACCCAGAGAAATTTGCAGCTTGACACTTAAATCTCTCTCTCCCAGCATTTGGAGACCCGGGGATCAGAACAAATACATTTGTTAGTGCCAGAGAGAAAACAGCGGTGTGGAATAGTTTAGAATTCAGCTAGATTAGTACATGTTCATCCTACTGGTAGCCCAAATTGTGAATTGGTGGAAAGGCCGGAAGAGTAAGAGTGTAACGCTGAGGGATGTGTTATCTTTTCTTGTATTTTCAGAAAGTTTTGAGAACTTCAGAATTACAGATGTTGCCCAAGAAGGGCAACTAGAGGTTTCTCAAAATTCACAGATTTTTATTATCACACAGATTTTTTTATTAGTTTTTTTTATTTACATTGCACTTGAAGTAACTTAATGGTGTACATGAAAAAAAATTTTTTATAATCTGCCAAGCTGGTTTCTAATATATTGTCACATTGGTGGAAAAGTATCATTAGTCTTCATTGGTGTTGCCTTCAAGAACTTCTCTAGAGTTGGTGGTGAGGGAATCATAATAATCTAGACCCCACAAATCTGCAGCCTGTGTCTTGGACAGCATGTATGTAAATAACTATATTGTACATCTTTCTCAAGCATTGAAAGACTGATAGTTCTCATTGAATTGTACTTCCTGGTCATACTTTAATTTTAAGTCAGTTTTAAGGTAAGTTTTGTCATTTATTAAAACCTGTAAATGGGAGTTTGGTGACCAAGAAGAGGTGCTCTAACTGGCCAAACCGAAGATGACGCATTGAAGGCTATGTGAACTGTACGAGCCCCATTCCTGGGTCCCACGAGGTAAACGCCTTAGAAGTTACCTTATTTCATCAGTGGTTGAAAGTTAAGAGGAATCTTCATTTTTAATACATTGAAGTTAATTTTGTAAGTCTGGACCAGTCCTTAGACTGGCAGCCTCATCCAATGCAGCCGTGGGATTCCAGCCATACTACAGGAGCCAGGCCAAACAGCGACCCTTTATACGCTTCTGAGTAAGATCTTCAGTGGTGTCTAAAGTAACTCCTCCATCTAGCAAACCAGTTTTTAATCAGAAGCTAACTAAAATAGTGAAAAATAATGTTGCCATCCTGACAAGCAGAAGTCTTTTTAAAATGTCTCCCAGCCAAATGGCTCCCTGGCGCAGTTTCCCACCTGCGTCCTTTTTTGTGTGTGTGGGTAGGTCACAGGCTGGCAGGCTCTGGATCCAGTCAGGGACGGAGTGAGTGAGAGTGCTGCTGCCTCTTCAGTGAGGTGATGTGTGTGTGTGGGGTGGTGGTGGTGAAACCCAGTATTTACTTTCTCATGTGCATTTATTTTGAAATGCTGAGGTACTTCTCTGAGCAAGTTGAGACAGAACAGCCCTGTGCATTCCATGAGCAGATAAGTGTGAGGTCCCCTGGACTTGTACTTCTACTTTTCATTAGATGTTGGTAATTACAGTAGAAGTATTTGGGGGATCACTAAGATGACTAACCCTTAAGGGACTCAGAGAAAATTGCACTGTGCTGAACAAGATGAGCTGTAGCTTCAAGAAAAAAAAATTGGTGCTCACTGCGCAAGCGAAGCCCCAGCAGTTCCTGGAGATGATAGAGGAGGTCAGCAGAATTGCTGACCACCTGGTGCTGCCTTGGGCAGAAGTGCAGACCGCGGCGCTGCCACCTTCCCTAGAAAACAGTTATTTAAGAGACTTGGCAATCTCCAGAGAACACTGCCGCCTGCTGATGCTTTCTGAAGAGGCTTCAGGCCGTGGGATCTTTTGGAAACTGGAAGGTTAGAGACCTCTGGTCAGTGCAGCTGCTTTGTGAGTTCCAGACACAGTGGAGGCAGGCTTGAAGAGCGCATCCCCAGCCGTTTCAGTCACCTGTTCCCCCACCCTTAAGTTTATTTTAAATTCTCCATTTTAAAAATGTTGATATGATGAAGTATTTTTATTGCTTCCAGAGTGATGAAGTGATGTTTACTTTGGATGTAGGAGAATAATTTTGTACAATGACCTATATTAGGATATAAATCATACCTAAAATGCCGGAGCTAGCAGTTGATTTTTTTTTTTTAATCGGTACCGGGGATCAAACTCACAGCCATGCACTTGCAAGGCAGGCACTTATGCCGCTGAACTAAACCCCCAGCCGCGGTTGAGGTGTTGACTCAGCTGTCATGTCTGTATCATTTCCTTTCACCACACGCAGACCCTCCCAGACCTTAATGCAAGTGTGCGCTTTACACTAGGGTCCTCCAGGTGAACCCTGGATGGTTCTACCCAGGTGCTGGTAGATTTTACACTCCTGGCCCAAAGAGGGCGCTGTGCTCAGGAGAGCGCCTTTCTGCAGCCCTCAGAGGCGCAAACACCCCCCGGCCCCCCCCCCCCCCCCCCCGTGTGCTGGGCTCCAGATCTGGGGACAGCAGGAGGGGGGGGTTGGGCTCACTTGATATTAAACCATGCTGTCAACAGAGCCCTGTTAGGCAAGCATTCTGCAAAGGCCTTAAGCTTGTAACCTAACACAAGGAGACGTCTCTAACTCAAAGCTTTACATAAATTTCTTAAGTTCCTGCAGGGGTAGAAGCACTGCGCCTGGCTTTTCCAGCGCCTCCCTTCCCACAGCGCCGCCTGAGGAAGGCGAGTCGGGCTTTCAGTGTGGGTGAATCCTGGGACCACGAGTGTGGAGGTTCCCTTCGCTTGCTGACCTGCCACTCAGGTGCCTGGTGACTACTCAGAACACAGAGTCCTTAGGCGTTTCACTGGAAAAGCATGGCAGTCACATAAAATCAGCAAGAGGAACTGGCGTATAATGTTGCTCGAAGTGAAATACTTACCTATTTTGGAAGAACAGGTCTTTTTTTTTTGTGGGAGGGAAGGGTCTCACTTTGTAGTTTAGGCTGGCTCTGAATTGTGTTGCCCAGGATGGCCTCAAACTCACAGTGATCTTCCTGCCTCAGCCTCCCATGTTCTGGGATGACAGGCTGGCAACCACTGTGCCAGGCAAGAGCTCCATGTCTTAAAGCACAGCTTTAAAATGTTTCATGAAACTCAAATCTGAAGGATGTTTGCTCTGAGGGCCAAGGACTTTCCTCATCTCTCGCCCACAGAAGCAGTTTGCATTTGTACCATTTGCTGTCCTCAGCTTGGTGTCAGGCGGAGAAATACCTCCATTCAAGGAGAAACTTAGAAGGTTGGAAGTTTTGCAACTACCAAGTAACAGTGTTACTCCATACTATCTGAGCAAAAGGCCTGTATTCTCTAGCGTTGAGTAGTAAAGAGAAATTGCTGAGTCCTCTAGAAGTCTAATATGGATACAAGAGAATGAGATGTGTTGAGTGTTTTTAGCCTGTCCTTGTCGCCTGCTCATTCTGGACTAGCTCACCAGGGAGTAGGGTCTCACATTCAGGGTTTAAGGAGTGTCAGACACAGCAAAGAAATGTCACTTCTGCCTGAGCAAAGTGTTTGAAAAGTCTGGCTTTGAGCTTGAAAAGTCTGGCTTTGAGCTTCATTTTCACAAAAACAAAGATGTGAGCCCCACCCAGCTTGGGAACACGGGATAGCAGAAGCATGCCGGTGTGTGCCTGCTATCCGGGGGTCGCTAGAAAGTCGCCTCTGTCCAGGAGGACTTCACCTCTGAGCAGTGCTTTCTGCCCCAGTTTTGGGTTGGTGAATCCCTCATGAAGTTGGTCCGGCTAAACTATCCTTTCCTCAAGGGAAGTCTTCGGTCCCTTAGACCAGGGTAGGTTCCCAGCACCCCTTACAGAAACTGAATGGGTGTAGGTGTCACAGTTTTTAGGGTCATTGTCATGATGCATGTCTGGCACATGCCTAGCTCAGAAAACAGTTGAATGACTTAAGATTTAATCAGTCTAGTGGTATACACATTCCATTATTTGAAAAAGAAAATGAATTAGGGTTATTAAAGCCATGTTTCAGGTAAATCAAATCAGTATGTGTTTTCTTTTTGTCTGCCCATTAGCAATTTGACAGTTTCTTGAGTAAATGCAGGGTCCTGAAGTGAGAGCTGATGCCATGTGAGCATGTAGTCTGCAGCTTTTCTCCTTGCTTAGGTTCCAAGAAAGTTTCAGAACTTGTACTAAATACTTCATAGTAGTGAAGTGGAGGATTAGACATGATACCAAAAATTTAAAACGTGGTTCTGTTTTCAAAATCCAGACATTGAATATTTTTGAGTGAGTGGCTTTATGATGCTGAAGGTCCATCTAACTTAATTGTTGCAAGTCAGGTACTCTGTGAAGTGACAGTTATCCTCTTGGACTTAATTTTAAAAATGTAAGGTGGTACCAGTATCAAAAAGCACATGTTTCTAACTGCTTAGGCAATGGGAGTTTTAAAATTCCTGTTTAGGAATGCGTTGATGAGGAATGTTAAGTAGTAAAATCTTGTGTTACAAGATTTTTTTGCATTTACTTGAACTTTCACTCATTTTTCAGAATCTCTTCCTAGAGACAGAGAACCCAATACAAAAATGAGAACATGTATGCATAATCAGAAGGATGCAGTGCAGATGCCTAGTGCAACTCTGAGAGCAAAAGTGGTACCTGGGAAAATTCCCCGCAGATGCGCTGCTGTTGCTGCAAATAAAATAAAGATAATGAGTAACCTAAAACAGACGATCTCAGGACCAGAAAGTGTCTGGATTAGGAAGAGCAGCAGAAAACTGCCCCATCGAAATGCGTCTGCTGCAGCTAAGAAAAAATTACTGAATGTTTATAAAGAGGAGGATACAACCATAAATTCTGAAAGTGAAAAAGAGCTAGAAGATGTTAGTAGCAAAACACTTTTTCTAAGGCGGTTCAGACCCCGGAAAGAAAAAGCGCATTAGTGACTGAGAATGTAGAAATGGTGTCCAGAAGCGAGCAGGGGCCTCCAGTAGAGTGGCAGCTGCTTCTGCTCCTCACCCTGACGTGAATCCCCTTGTTGCCTCCCGTGAGGAACCTTCTAAAAGCCATACTCCCAGCGGTCAAGGCTGCTTTCCTGTGAGCCCGTGTGCAGACCTGCAGTAAGGAGGGAGGCGGTGAGCCTGGAGGCCGAGGAGGGGAGGCTGTGGAGCCCGTAGTGAGGGAGAAGACAAGTCAGGGCCTGTTGGGAGACTGCTGTCCCTTCCAGAAAGCAAAAACCTGGAAGAAATACCTTGATTTGGTAGAAGAGGAAAATGGGAAGTGGCCAGGATTTGCAGAAAAACTTTAAGGACCTAGAAATTTCAAAAGCTCAACCTGAGGCTAATTTTAAGGGTTCTCCTTTAGAACATAAAAATTCAGACCATCTTGACTATCATGGCAATACAGAAATGGGAAGGAGAAAGTGGGGCACATTTCCCCTGGAAGTACCAATGACTTTGGGGTGGAGCAGAACCTTTTGGCCCTATAATTCATATTCCTAAAGGTCAAAGCTGAAAGGACCAGGGGATTTGATGCTGGTGATGTTAGTTCTGACGTACAGTGTTAAAAACAGGCAGTTGGAGAAAATTTATTAATGTCTTATTTTGTTTATAACATTGGAATTTATACTGAATGAGCACTCGGTATGACTAATTCAGGGATTATATATTTTTCTATGAACGCTATGAATGTGACTATCACTTCATGTAGCAGCAAAAATTAAGAAGCAGGCTTAGTTTTGATCAGAAAATAAGTATAGTTTAAGATCAAATTGATCATATTTTTAGATGATACGGAATTTTTATGTTTCTCTAAAAGCACCTTAAAAGTTAGAATTTAAACACTGAACAAATTTATTATAATCTTATCAAACTTTAATGATGGCATGTCTGGTCTATTTCATTGTGGCCTTTGCTAGGTTTAAAAAATTTGGTCATCATACTATAGAGAATTTGTTTGATTTGTTAATAGGTATTTGTTGAGATTGAGATCATCTGATTAAGTGAATGTACTGCCAGTACTTTTTAACATAGTAAGATGCTATTGGAAAAATAAATTGTTAAAGATCTGTGACTATTAATACATGATTTGCATGTGTAAGTATGAAAAAGTAAAATGTAGAAACCCAGAGGTTTCTATTTCTTTTTCATAAAGACTAATGAATATTTTTTGGTTATACAGATGGACCAAGTGTCTTTGATTACTTGAAATATTTGTGGCTGCATGCTTGTTTACAAAAGCTTTTTTTTTTAAAAAAAAGTTTTAAGCCAGGATACTGTAAACTACAATGTGTGTACCTTTCTCTTTTGCAGTGTACTTTAATTTGAAATACTGATCTCCATTATCTTGCTAGAATAGGTGAGAAAGAAATCCTAATAAACTGCTGTTAATTATAGGTGCATGGGGTTTGATTTTGGAGCTTTAATGAAATGCATAAACTAATTTTTAGCCTCCAATTTTCATTTCATAGACATTTTTTTACTGGGTATATTATGTCTTTAAGAAATATAACTAAAAATAAGTCTGAGTGAAATGCAAAATTTTATACAAAATTTTGATAGTTTGCAATGAATTTAAGCTTTCAATTTGTAATTTACTGTGCTAGGGTTAATTTCTGTCAGAATCCGAGAGTGTATGGACAGTCTTTCATAATGGGATCCCTTGTCTGGCTTCGTATTTAATTTGAACATATAGTGGCCTTTTCATTTTTAAAGTGCTTGGCCTAATTTTTTTTGTAGTGAAAGCATGAAATAAGCATTTGTTCAAAACTTCACATTCTTGCAAAATTGTTCTCTATGAACTGTATGGAGAATTTAAATCATAGCCAAATGTATTACTACTACTCTATAATAATTGTAGTTAGAGTTCCAGAAAAGGCTTTTTTGTGATGTAATTGAGAAATCAAACTCAGTATTTTAATGGTCAAATGATAAATTACGTAACAAAAGGACTAAAAATGATGCCCAAATAACTTCTTACTCTGTAATTCATTCTATTAGACCGCTTAACCAGGAGTCCTGTGTTTTAAAATATACTGGTAGCCCTGTATATTCTTTCTCACTAATGAATACCCAATTTCCTAAGCTCTTGCTCGTGGTTTGGTTTTAATGTGTTTATTCCTAAATGTTCTCTTAAAAGGATGTGTAAAATTGCTAAATATGGATTATATGTAAATAACTTTGTTGTTACTTTTCCACATCTAAAGACATTTTCAGCGATTTTTGAGTTCTTTTTTTAAATTTCAAGGCTCCCTGTGACCCCAAAGTAGTACTTCCCTTCATGAGTACTGAAAAAACGACTGTAAAATGCCAGCAATGCCATTTATTTCAGCACAGCTAAATCTAGGATACAGTGTTTTTCATTGCAGTACCAGTGTCGTCTTCACTGAAGTAACAGTTGTCCCCATTCATCTGTTTGCTTGTAACAGTGCGCTGTAGACTTTGTCTTCCGGCACGTGGTAACAGAACCAATTCGAAATTATAATCATATACTTTGCTTATTAATGAAAAGCTGTTTAAACCAGTTTGTATTATTATAAATGGCCAGTTTAAAAATATCTATTTTTGCATTCTCATGGAAATGTTGTTTTAGGTCAGCTTGACTATCATCAGCTTTTGAAATGTGAGTTCCTGTATCGGAGTAAAGGTCTCGTTTTTACTACACCACGAAGCACTGTATTTCTTCCTGCCCGTCCGCCTGCAGCGGTGCCTAAGGCGGCCAGGTGTGGAGCAGGAATTTAGCACAGCAAAGCTCAGCCCGGTCACCCCCTAACAGGGGACAAAGGAAAGGACAGCTGCAGGACGTGGTCATCATGGAGCTCGACAAACTGGGGCGGGACCACCAAGCTGAGTTCCGGCCTAGCCGCCGGGACTTCCCACGCTCCGCCTCGCTTCCTGCCTCTCTAGCCCGCGGTCCTCCATTGTCTCGTTCTCTCTGCGCGAATCCGGGCTCCAGGAGGGAAACTGGTGCCAGGGAGGCGGGGGCGTGGCCACGATCGGGGGTGGGGCTTGGGGGGGGTGCGGGGACAGCGCGAGAACGGAGGGGCGTGGTTGTGCGTAGCGGTGTCTGCGCCAGGCCTTGGCCCGTGGTTGGGCCCGGCCGGTCCCGCCGGTGTCATGGCCGCCACCTTCTTCGGAGAGGTGGTGAAAGCGCCGTGCCGGGCGGGCGTGGAGGACGACGACGACGAGGAGGAGGAGGCGAAGTGGGAGACGCCAGAGGATCGGGATGTGCGGCAGCAGCTGGCGCGAAAGAGGTTAGCGAGGCGCGAGGCGGGCGGGCGGGCGGGCCCACGAGTGCTTGGCGAAGCCACCGGCGGCCGGCGACCTCCCCACCCCGAGCTCCGGAGCTGCAGCGCCGCGCGCTGCTCCGCGTGTGTCGTGGGTCTACCCCGTGGTCTCCGGACACTGACTCGCGATCCTCCTGCCGCAGCCGTGATCCCCTTAAAAACGCTTTTTGTTCCCCACCCCATCCGTCAGGTAGCGGCGTGTGCCAGAGGGAGGGGCCACTCGGTCCTTTGCTTTATTTCCGGTCACGCGAAAGCGAGAGGACAGCGGCGTGACCCGCACTCACACACAGTCTTGTGAGTTCAGGCTGTGATTTTCTCCTGGTCATTGCCGCTCGCCTTGATATTTCTCAGGATGCATCTCGAAAGAGGCGTTTCCTTACTATGCTATTTGAGGTGATTTCCCAATAACATCGGTGTCCCGTGGGTGCAGTTGCGAAGTTTTCTCAAACGTGAGACTTTGCAGGGATTTGTGTGAATCAGAGTTCTAACAAGGCCCAGACCTCGCACATTGAGGGCTTGTTTCAAGGGTAGCATTTCTGTCTTCACCCTTGTGTGAGTTGGTTTATGGGAGTTAAATCCAGCACCTTTGCACTGAGCTGCATCCTTAGCACTTACATTTTTTTTTTTTTTGAGACAGCTTTTCATAACTTGCTAAGTTACCAGGTTGCGCTGGAACTTGCCATCCCTCTGCCTCACCCTGCCAAGCTCAGATCCCCTTTCTTTTCTCCTCCCAGGGGATCTGAGCTTGCCTGAATGTGTTCTCCTGGAGTCGTTTAACAGCAAGTAGTCATCACCTGCGTTTCCCTACTCGAGGGTTCATGCTGGTGGCGCGGACAGATTCTCTTTCAGTATTCTGTGAGCAGGAAAGCTTGGGAGTGGTGCTTTCAACCCGCAGTTTATATGCAGTAGTGGTTTTATCTGTTGGTTGTCATTACTCGAACCTTACTTCTTTAGGATTGTAATTAAAGGCTTTACCAAAGTACACATTCCCCTGTTATAAAGGCACTAACACCACACAGATAGCTGTTCCCTTTGCTCATAAAGTACTCCTTGTAGCGCGGCTGCTTTAGTTCATCCTGTTTCTTGTGCTAGGGAGGTGCGGCTTCTTCGAAGACAGACAAAAACATCCCTGGAAGTTTCTCTACTGGAAAAGTATCCCTGCTCCCAGTTTATAATTGCTGTAGGAAATAATGCAGTAGGTAAGTGAAAATGTGGAGGGTGAGACATTTGTTGAAAGAACAAAACATTGAAGTTACTGGTTTCTCCTCATCTTGTAAGATCTCAAATGTTGCTTGAAGTCCAGGTAGACCGTCTTTGTTTCTGAGTAAATATGGCGCCTGTTCCTGTGTACCAGCTTTTTAATAAACCTGAATAAGATTTTAGAAGAAATCTAAAATTGGCTTCAGGAACTTGCTGCTCAAGGGACTGTTGCTAGTATGTTGAGCTATCTGGGTCTGAATGAAAGTTAATAGATCCCTTTGAGAAGAGCATAATCACTGATATTTTTGAGCACTTAAGTTCATTGTTCATTAGTTCACTTGGTAGAACAGTGTAGGGTTTAGCTAGAGTGGTGTCCGCTTGCTTTATAATTTTAGGATGCTCAGGAGAGCTTTGGGAACCCTGCTTGTAAGATATCACTTGTCCCCGCAGAACTTAGGAAACCCGTGGAATTAACTGTTGCCTCATTCCTGTAAAGTTCTCTGGGCCTTTTCAGAGGAGTGTTGTCAGGCTGTGAGAGAGTGCTGAGGCCTGTCCACAGACGTCTGATAGCCTTCCTGCAGAGCCCTGGCGTTCAATGGTCTTGAATGGGTAGTTCAGCCCCGGAATTCCTGGCTAACTTGAGCTTACTTTTTTTTTGTTGGTACCAGGAACTGAACTCAGGACCTTGCACTTGCCAGGCAAACATGGCATTGAGCTGTATCCCCAGCCCCAAGTTTACTTTTTATTGAACAGAAAATATAATTTGCCGAGTTACAAGCACTAAGTGACATGAATTATTTTTTTTCCACAGCATTTTTATCGTCCTTTGTCATGAACTCAGGAGTCTGGGAGGAAATCGGTTGTGCTGAACTCTGGAATGAGTGGTGCAGAACCACGGATACTCTGCACATGTCCCCCACGGAGGCTCACTGTGTGTTTTACCATCTCAAATCCAACCCTTCGGTACGTTGACCTGACCCGTCTGCCTCAAGGCTGGTCACTGCGGTGGCACTGGTGGCCTGTTTGCTGGTGGTGTAGCCCCGGATCTCAGACACTGGGTCTTGGTTGCTTTCTCAGCAGCTGTTCCAAATGGGTTAACTGGGACATTTGCAAGCAGATGGTGACACTGGAGTTGGGGAAGTATTAGTGTTTGTGCTGGCCTCTGTGACAAGTGCTTGAAGCAGCCTGCTTGCAGAGAGACAGGGCTTACCTTGGCTCTCAGTTTTGAGGTCCGTGATGGGGGGTATGGAGATAGCACAGGGCATAGCAGAGCCATGTGCCACTTGGCCAGGAGTTGAGAGAGAGAAAGGGATCAGGGTCCCACCGACCCCTCCCAGGGTTCACCTCTGGTGACCCTAAGGCCACCTGTCGAATGGCTCCTTCTCCAACCATTGTTGCCGGGCTGAAAAGAGAGTTTGGAAGATGGTGTGAACTCTGGCCGCCATGTCCCCGTCCCTCCATCAGCAGGGTAACTTTGGGGTCACATGGTATGAGGCAGTGGCAGCTTGATGGTGTGTAAAATTTGACGTGGCCAAAGTCTTGGACCTTGCCTTTGCAGGTCGTCCTCTGTCAGTGCAGTTGTTACGTCGCTGAGGACCAGCAGTATCAATGGCTGGACAAGGTAAGGGAGGCCGGGCAGGTGCAGCAGCAGCCGGGTTCAGAGGGCTGCGTGTCTCTCAGTCCTGTGCGGGCAGGTACTGGAGGGTAATGAGACAGCACTGAGGGCGGAGCAGCTGTCACCAAGAATACAAAAAACAAAAGCAAAATGCAAGAAATGCTGGCGAGGGTGCAGGAGCAGGAAAGACCCCATCCACAGCCCTGGGAAGGAAATATTGTGGTCCAGCCGCTGTGGATACGGGTGGGGTGCTTCCTCAGGACCGAGTCCAACGCCTGTGTGTTCAGCTGTGGCACTGCACGTGTCCCTGGTGGGGTCGTGATGCCTGGCTTCTGCCCTGTTAATCATGGCCTGTGTAGATGCCACAGTGTGGGGTAACCCAGGTGCTGCCAGTGATTGAAGTGTGTCCATGTGCAGAAAGGTGGGTGAAATCCTGTCACTTTCAGGAAAGTGGACGGAACTGGAGGTCAGCATGTTAAACGGAGTGTGCCGGACTTAAAAGTGTCACATGTCAACCGGGTGTGGTGGTGCACACCTGTAACCCCAGCACTCAGGAGGCTGAGACAGGAGAGTCATTGCGGGTTTGAGACCAGCCTGGGCTACAAAGTGAGCTCATGGCCAGCCTGAACCACATAATGAGGTTCTGTCTCAAAAAGACCAAAAAAAAAAAAAAAAAAATCAAGTGGCACATGTCGCGTCTCCCGCATGGGATCAGATGCGGGGAAGCACTGTGTGGACGTGGAAGGAGACCATTCATCAGATAGGTGGCTTGGGTAGGAGGGGAATGTGATCAAAGCTGGATATATGACTGGAAATGTCATAGACTCAACATTCTGCATGATTAATGTGTCCTAATAAAAATAAGCAGTAAAGGAGTTTGGGGTGTTCTTTAAAATACTGTATGTTGGTGTAGAGTACAGAAAAGCATTCACTCATTTAATGTGGCCTACCTAACAAATGCAATCTGTGTTGTGCTAAGAGTTCTAGGTCCTAGAAATAAAAAAGCCAGATGAGGTGGCTCATGCCTGTGATCCTAGCAGTCAGGAGGCTGAAGCTGGAGGCTCACTGCAAGTTTGAGGCCACATAGCAAGATCCTGTCCAAAAAAAACGCAAAAAGTAAAAAAAGAAAAAAAAAACAAACAACAGAGTGGGGTTCTTTCCATTCACCTTGTTGAAAGAAAAGCAAAGTCATGTAAAGGATCAGTGTCACAGCCAGGGGTGAAGACCAGCAGTGGTGACCAGGGAGAGGCCGGCATGCAGAGTGGCACCTGAGCCCCGACCTCCGCTCCCAGGCCTGGGCCGTGGCTTCTGTTCTTAGCGTCAGGTGGAGTCTCCATCTGTGGGCAGGTGGAGCCCATAGCATGTGCCCAGTAAAACACTTTGGAGTGAAGGGCTGGAACTCGGGTGGGAAGGGGAGAGAAACACTGTGATCTTGGCTGTTGCACCGGGACCAGAAGGGTTTGAGAGTTGAGCTTTGTTTGCACCTACATAACGACACTTCGGGGTGAGCCCCCGGCCCATGTCCAGATTACTGTGCATCATACACACTTTGTGCACCCAGCTTCAAGGTTACAGATAAAATGTGTGCTAACTTCGTGTGTGAAACGCGGTCCATGATGTAAAATTCACCACTTGTGTTATGTTGGTGCATGAAAATTGCCCTTTTTGAAACACTTTGAAATTTGGATTTTTGGATTAGAAATGTTCACTCCCGTGTTTTCCCTCTCTGTCTCTGTCTCTGTCTCTGTCTCGCCCAAACCTCTATTTTTATAGGCTAGGAATTGAAACTGAGACCTCAGGCGTGCTGGGCGAGGGCTCTACCACTGAGCTACCTCCCCAGCCCTCGTTTCTGTTGGTAGGGACGCAGAATTGTCTCCCTGTTTGGCGGAGCCTCTCCTCACCCTCCATCACTTCCGTGAGCTGCCTGCATCTGAATGATGTGGGTGCTGGAGGCCCTGCCTGGTCGTAGCTCAGTTTAAATCTCCGGTGTGTGTGAGCGTGGACGTGAGAGCAGGAGGAGTTAGCAGCAGGGTGTTTGGGGTGATGCCTGTTTGAAGCCGGTCAGCACACTGAAATATTTACTGAAAGTTGGTACTTGCATTTTATTAAGTGGAGAGCTGTTTCCATGGCTCTGTGAACCCTCTTACCTGACTTTATGCTCAGTGGGTGTGTGTGTGTTTCCCCGGGGGAGAGGGTCAGAGCTGACAAGGGTAAGAAATTACTGTTTTAGTTTCTATTTTTAAGTCATGTAGGTTGATATGTCAGTACTTTTATTTCTGCTGTAGAACAAGTCAACACATTTTAGATTTGAAAAAATATAAAATTTTGCATTTCTAAGGCAATATATTTTAGTCAGCATTTTCCCCCTAAGGGGTGTTCTTTGGGTCCTGTATTTTGGTCCCATGATCCAAATAATCCTGACAATTACCCACAGTCTGACAGTTCTCGAGTACTGTACTATTCTAGAGAGGAGGGTAAATTAGGCCTGCGAATAATACTATCTTTCTTAAGTGGGGTGTACCTGGTAGCAGACTCGGCTAATGTTAACTTTTCTCTATTTACAAAGCTGTGACCTAGAAAAATTAAGTCAGTAGATCATTTGTGGCACTTTATTGTAAAATCTTGAACTCTTTTATTATTGGAAATAACCATCTTCATAAAACATTTTCAAACAATTGCAGTAAGCTAAACTTTTTCCTTTAAAAAAATAGCTGTTTTCTTTATGTAAATCACTGAGGATTTTATTAAGAGGTAGGGGGCGCCTTGGCTGACGGTCAGGTCGTAGAGAGGAGCGTGAGGGCCGAGCCGTGGAATCTGCCTGTGGCGGGAACTTACAGTGTGTTCGGGCCCAAATCTCCCACTCGGCCCTGGCAGTGGGCCAGGGAGTGAACTTGTACACTTGTGACTGGTGGCCTGCGGGTGGCAGCCCATGCTCAGGCCGGTTCATGATGACCTCTGCTGCACATGGTGGTACTGCCCTTTGTTTTGAGACAGAGCCACACTGTGTAGTCCAGACTGGCCTCAGACTTGATTTGTAGCCCAGGCTGACCTAGCTTTTGAGATTTGAGACCTTCCTGCTTCAGCCTTCTGCATGCTGGGATTATACTGTGTCTTGCTTTTGTTTGTTTGTTTGATTTGAGATAGGTTTTTGGCTCCTGTCCAAAGAAGAACATACAGGTGACTGTTCTCACATGTCGACATGTCACCGACTATAAAACCTCTGAATCTACTGGCAGCCTGCCTTCTCCTTTTCTGAAAGCCCTGAAGACACAGAACTTCAGAGACCCTGTGTGCTGCTCCCTGCTAGAACAGCCGAATATCGTGCATGACCTTCCTGCAGCAGGTAGGCAGGGTGGAGGTCATGGCACTTGCGTTCATCACTCAGAGATACCGCCTGGGGGTGGTTGGTCGGCGACGGCTGGTGGCAGCAGGTCACTGCTGGCCCTCGGTGCCGCGGGCCCAGTGCAGTCTCTGGTTCCCGTTCTCAAATGTCGTGGAGGCAGGGTTGCCACCTAGAGCAGCGCAGCTGCCCCGCGTCCCTGTGGCCCTCGCGGAGCAGGGATGGCAGCTGGAGGCAGCGGAGGGGTGAGGTGAGGAGCTGGTGGAGCGGTTCCCCGTCACGTGGGAAGCCCGGAGGCGGAGCCTCCCAGCTGCCTCCGTGTTGGTTGCTGTAATGTTTTCATTACCGCCACTGGTTATATCCCGCACCCAGGTCAGAAACAGATTGCCGTTTGCTTTTTAGTAAAGTGCATTTCATGTCAAGTTCAGTATAATAGCGTATGTAATTCTGTCTTTTCTCATTGCTGAAACAAAATACCTGGAAAGGAGGAAGTGGTTACTGAGCTCTCAGTTTGTGGAGGGTTCAGTCCATAGCCATCTGGCTCCAAGGCCAGGGTGCTGGGGCAGGCAGGCGTTGCGGAAGAAAGCAGTTCATGGGATGCAGGAGGGGGGTAACCAAGCAAGCAGGCGCCTCAACACCGCCTTTCTATCCCTGGTGTCTTCCCCAGGCTGCTCAGGGCGGGCGGCACTCACACCCTTCATCCTGGTGCCCTCGGTCCTAGCGTGGTCCCCCGAACCAATCCCAGCACCACGCACTCTAGGTCCACTGCCCCTGAGAAAGCCCCACCCAAGACCGAACGGCGGGCAGGGGGGACGTCCAGACACAGGAGTACCAGATCGTGGTGTGGTGAAGGATTGTATTAAAGAGTTTTTGCCTTTCATGTTAAGTTGGTAGACTGAGAAGTGACAAACAGCACAGTCGTTTTGTGTATTTACATATGCTGTAATTTGTTTATTACGGTCAATGAAATTTTACCTTGCAGCTGTTTCTGATTGTCTCAGAAGTATGTTCAGGAACAAGAGACATTTGTAGAAGTAAAAGATTACTAGGAAAACAAGTTAGTTTTGAAGAATGGGTTCAGGGCGGCAGCTTGGAGGGCCCAGAGCTGATTTTCTGGAGCAGCCTGTTCCGCGTAGAGCCGTGTGGCTGAGCCGCTGTTGTCTCCCTAGTGCTGAGCTACTGTCAGGTGTGGCAGCTGCCCGCCGTGCTGTACCTGTGCTACACCGATGTGATGAAGCCGGACCTCCTGACGGCCGAAGCCTTCCAGCCCGTGCTTGCTTCCCGGAGCCTGAAGGGGCTGGCCAAGGTGAGCACGGGGCCCTGGCGGGCAGCTCAGTGACCTGACGCCTGTGGTGTCCGGCGTGGAGCTCGGCCCCGTCCCTCGCCCTGTGGACTGGTGGCTCGCTGCTCACGGAGCTTCTGTAGCATATTCATTCGAAGGAGTGATGTGTGAGAGGGCGTCCGGGTGTGGCGTGCCCTGGGCTCGGAGGAGGCCCAGTGTGTGGGGATGAGAGGGTGGAGCACCGCAGGGTGGCCCGCACCCTGCCCCGATCTGGGGCTCTGCCTTAAAGGTGCTTTCATCAGAACAGGTGCGCGTTTGCCTGCGCTTTCGGGGGTTAGGGGCTCCCTGCTTTCTCCAGAGAGTCTGTGGGGACCGGGAATGTGGTTTGGTGGTAGAGTGTGCACGCACACGTGGACACACACACACGTGCACACACACACATGTGCACGCGCGCGCACACACACACACGAGTGTGGCATCCTGGTGTCCGCCATTCTGCTCACTTTGGCTGTGGCCGCTCAGTGCCACTGTCCCCTGGGGCTGAGCACCTGTGCCGCCTCTGACTGATGTCCTGACAGCCTCTCTTCTCCTTCCAGAACATTCCCCAGAGCACAGAGATTCTGAAGAGGCTGATGACGATGAACAAGGTGCAGAGTAACATTTACACGTGAGCTGCAGGGGTGTCCTCGGCGTCAGCCGCATCGCCCCACTCGGCGCAGCAGACGCTGCTTTGCGGGTGGCTTTGGGGGCCGTGCGGAGGGCGGTGAAACAATAAACTGAAAAGTGGTGTCCACTGCCTTGTGGCTGAGACTGCGCACAACTAAAACAAACTGGACATTGTTCTTTCATCCACTAGGTGGGAGTGTTGTTTCATTTGAAATGTTTAAGTTACTAAATTGATGAAGAGCTGCGGACGTCACCAGGTCGCACTAATGTGGCGGAGTAGTCAATCAGATGCCAAAATGGCGAGTGGCCTCTGGATGCTCCCGAGCCGGTGAAGTTTCTGGATATGTTATAAAACCTGCAGTCTTTTGTGAATAAAGTTTGATGAGAGGGTAACAAAAGATACCTTAGGCCCCAAATGAAGCAAGACCTTTGCGTAGCTGGGCACGGTGGTGTGCACCTGTTTTCCCAGCACGCGTGAGGCTGAGGCGGGTGATGGCTATGGCTGTGAGCTCTGACGGTCTCCGTCAGGGGTGGCGAACCTGTGGCATGCCAGCCAGGGCGGGCTGTGTGTGTCATTGAAAGGTTCACCGTCATTGGTCTGCATAGTGGGTTCAGAGCCACGGGGCTGCATAGCTGGACCCTGTCACCAAGGAAGACATTAGTGTGACCGTCTCCAGTACCAACAGGTCGCTTCCTCACCAGTTTGGCTGTGGGCCTACCCCAGCACTGTCCCTCCAGTGTGGTCACTAGGCGTGTGACTGGAGCTGGCACCTTCAGTAAGCACCCCACCTTGACACCACAGGTGCCCGCAGGGGTGGAAGGGAGCTCTGTGGTTGCGGGAGGCTTCCATGGAGGGGTAATTACGTAGATCCGACCAGTCACTCATTTCCTCCAGCGTCCTTGGTAGTGGTTGGCGGTGGTTGAATAAACTTGGTTTCTTGCATAACCAAGTGTTAGAAGCCATGGGTGGGACACGCTTGTGAGCAGCCCCTAAATTTAATGGAGGCGTCAGGAGATCCTGGGTGTCAGAAGAAACACGCACTTGGTCTTCAGGCTGGTCCGAGATGCAGAGCTCCTTGCTTTCTCCGAGTGGGTGATGTGCCGAGAGCAGCCTGCCTTCTGAGGAGGCCACTCCTGGAGGCCTCAGGGCAACTTTGGGCTGGTCTGGTCTGGAAAGACCAAGGGGGGCAGGTGGTTGGCTCTTTCCACCATGCCCGGGTCCCGGGGCAGCCGAGAGGGACGGAGACTAAGTGAGTCACTGATGGTGCCTCTGGGGCCTGGGTAAGCTCATGGGAGTGCGGGTAAGTGGCTGCCGTGGGGTTTTGGAAGAGGAAAACCTCCACCTTTTCCCTGAGGCAGTCCCTTGTTCCTAGTATGTCATATTTGGATTGAACTCCACCGTCTTGTCTTGTGCTGTCAATGTTCTAGTTTTTGGGCCCTTGTGGGAATCTGCTGAGTTTTTCCTTACGTTGCTTCATTTTTTCGCTACCTCATTTGCTGATTTGTGACACCATCAGTTTTAACTTTTTTTAATTTAAAAAAGCAAAACAAGGATAGAAACGATACAGAATTTCCAAAAATAGTAGGAAATTAACACATTAACATTGCATATTGTTATCTTAGTTCAGGTTTTAAGATTTAGGCCACAAAAAATGATCAGTGAAAGCACAAACTTCATTTGGATGAACTAACAGATTAGTAGTTCGGCTCTTTGTCTTATATGTGTATATATTACACATTCGTAGATCTGTGTACCTGTAGACATACGATCTTCCCTTCTTCTCTCCTTTTCCCTATCTCAGTTGTTTCTTTTTGAGCACTTTTTTTCCTTCTCATTTTCACATATCTCCTGTACATTTTGGATCCCATTACTCTTCCAGTTTTTTTTTACAGTAAGGAGACACTATGACATTTACAAATGTAAATTGGGTTTGTTTCACTTATGAGTATGGTCTCCACTTACCTATAAAAGCCTCAAGATTATCTTTCTTTATAGCTGAATAATATTCCATTACATAACAACAACACATCTTTTTCATCCATTCCACGGTTGATGGGCGTTTGGGTTGTTTCCTGGATTTAGCTGTTACAGGTTGTCCTGCTGTAAACTCGGGTGAATGTGCATCACTGTAGCGTGATCGAACACGCGCTGGCCGTGTAGCCACCCTAACTCTCCTGTGCATGTGTGTATTGTTTCCTTCTACGCCTTCTTCCTTCCCCATCGCAGTTTGCCCCTTCCCTTGCATAGTTTCGTCCAAGTCACAGTATCCACTGTACTTTGTTTTTATTTTAAAGAGAAGAAACAAAAAACAGAAAATCAAGATGCAAACAGACCTCTAAAACAATGACAAAAGCAAAATGACAGCAGCAACAGCGCGACAATAGTTATGTAAGTTTTCAAAACAAGATGATAGGAATTTAACAGTGATTATTATGTTGCATATTGTTATCTTCAAAATAGTTGCTCAGGTTACCAGAAACAGGAGAGTAAAATGGGACAAAACATTGCTTTTTTTTTTGTATTGAGGATGGAGCTCACGACCTCACACTTGCCAGGCGGCGCTTATGCTGCTGAGCTAAGTCCCCGGCCTAAAACATTGCATTTCAAAAACAGGGCGGAGGGAACCTCCACAGCTGCCACAGTGCACAGTGCCATCCTCCAAGTAGATGCCCAGACCACCAGCCCTGAGCCTGCAGAGTTGGACAACTTAGGGGTCAGCGCTTCCTTTCATCTCAGTTGCTGTCATCTCGCCCTGGCCCTGAGTCCTCCGAGGCAGCTGGTTGCTTATGGGTGGGGTGGGGGTGCCCTTCTGGTCTCCCAGCCTGCACACCAGCTGGTTCATGGGGGGCTGCTTTGTCCTCTTGCTGAGTGGTCTCTCGATTCCCATCATTTTTAATTCTTTTAGAGGCTGCTTTACAGACAAACACATCGGTGTAACCCTCACTTAGAGTGACCTGAAACCTCCATCCTCCTGATGGACAGCCTGGCTCCGGGTGTCTCGGGCTCACAGGACACGGCTGTCCAAGCCACAAGGCATCGAGGGCCACCGAGGCACCAGTGTGCTTGGGGAACCTTGCAGTTTGCTTTGCACAGCAAGATTGAGCAGAAGACACAGTCTTGGCCACTTGTGCTGTCCTCGTTGGCACCTCCTCCAAGGTACATTTGTGACGAGGCGCAAGCCCACAGGCCGTACCTGGCGACCTCAGGCTCACGTTCTGCGTGGTGTGCTCTGTGCGTTTGCATAAAATAAAGGAATAAAGACAGGGCCGGGGGTGGAGCTCAGTGTGAAGGCCACGGGCTCCCAGTAACACAAGCACACACATGCTCACGCATCCACTCACATGCATATGCACATGTGCACGCACACAAATCACAGACCAAACTGTCAGAACGATAATAGGACAGTTAAAAATTTTGCAAAAATTACCCAGATACGACAGAGACACAGAAGGGACACAAGCTATTGGGGGGACAATGCCAATAAATTCCCCCAGGAAGAGTTTTCAAAGCCTGCTCTTTGCAAAAATGCAGACCCTTGAAGTCCACTGAGGCAAGGTCCAGAGGGTAGGAGGGGGTGCCAATCCCCACCCTCACGCAGCTGAGCTGGGAGGGCACCGGAGCTGGGGTGTGACCCCTGCCTCCGGAGTTCCACCTTGGCCTCCCCAGGAGTTCCTGACAGAGTTGATTTCAGAGTGCAGAGAGCTATCAGTCTCCATCAATGCACACTGCAAATATCTTTCCTTTTTTTTTTTAATTGCTACCGGGGATTGAACTCACGACCCGTGTGCTTGCAAGGCAGGCGCTTATGCCGCTGAGCTAAATCCCCAGCCCTGCAGATATTTTTCTCGGCAGCTGAAAGTCGCAAGGCTGATGCCTGGCTTCACATCCGGATTTGGTGGTGGTTTTGTGGTTGGTATTTCAGGTGTGTAGTCTCAACACACGGACGCTTTCCATTGTGTGTGAAGTCAAATTTACCATTATTTTCCTTACAGCCTCCGAACGTGCTATGATTCATGCCCTGCATGAAAGATCTCTCTCCCTGCTGAGATTACACGAAGTTCTGTCCACACCCTCTCTGAAATAACTCAGCTTGTGGCCGAGGCCCCATTTTTTAGAACATTTTCTTCATGACAGGGATAATTTGTTTAGATAAACTCTTTGGCGGCTGCTGAAGTGAAAGCTATTTGTTCCCAATTTTGCTAAGCAGTGACTTTTTAAGGAGAAGTGAGATTTCAGCAAATTATTTGCACCCTCTCATATGCAGTTCTTAGCGCGGCTCTAGGATAATAGTATCACAGAAAGCTGTTTCTGGGTGCAGGATCGTCACCGTTACCGCGTGCGTGGTCAGTGGCCCGCGGAATCCAGCTCATATCACCTCTCCTTACATGGGGAACAACTTGTTCGTGGCCCTAGGGCTCTCTGCAGTCTGCCTGTCTGTTTACTTCTTGCCAGGAAACTGACCATGGCCTTAGGACCCCTTCACTCCGGGTCACTTCCTCACAAATGGAGACTCGGTCCTCGGGAAATACCTGAGAAACCCAGTGCCTTTCCAACCCTTCAGCAAGGATTCTGGGAGCCCCTACTCTGGGCATTCTATGCTGACATAGGCAGCTGCTGGTAAAAATAGTTTGGGAATTAGTTGGGTGAGGTCGTGCATGCCTGTGATCCCAGCACTCAGGAGGCTGAGGCAGGAGGATCGCTGAGAGTTCAGGGTCAGCCTGCGTTACATAATGAGTTCAGTGCCACTGTTTCAAAACAGGAAGCAAACGAAGTTTGGAAATTGCAGCCAGTACAATAAAGGTCGCCTATTCCGGTATTCTTCAGAGAGCCAAGCATCCAAACCTTCAAGGCACCTTGTGCCCGGCGTGGGCAGAGCCCTCGGGAGCGATTTCCACAGCAACCGAGAGGACAGCGGACTTCGGGACGGGTTGTCCTGGAGACATCGGCCTTTGGGTCATCAACCCCGGAATTAATGATTACATTATCAGTGAGTTAACAAGACACTGCCTTGCGGGAAGCACAGAATAAGCAGGAAAGCATGTAAAATGAAAAAATTAAAAATTGAAATTCGGTCCTATTCCTGCTGTGTATACACGGTGGGTCCATTCCTGGGGCGCAGATGGCGCCGCAGGCCCAGGCCACGCCTCCCTCCCCCTTGATCGCCGGCTCCTTTGAGAAAGCTCCACCGTACCTGCCTGCTTCCTCCTACCTACCTGTTATTTTGCTCCTATTATGTATCTTTTATTTTGAGTTTCTCATATAAGAGAAACCATGTGATATTTAAGCTCCATTGATGTCACTTGTCACTTAACAGGGTCTCTGGGTGCATCCGTTCTCCTGCAAGGGACTCCGGCCCGTCTTCCCCGTGGCAGAGTGGTGCTCCGCAGCGAGTGAGCGCGTTTTCTTCTCCCTGTTGATGGACACCCAGGCCGCTTCCAAGATTTAGCTCTCTTGAGTTGCGCTGCTGTGACCATGGGTGCACGTGGGTCACTGCAGTGCCTTTAACTCGTTTGGGAAGATATCTAGAAGGGGACCAGCTCGGTAGAATGGAATTTCTAGCTTTAGTTTCCAGAGACAGCGCCATAGTGATTGAACTGTATGGCTACATTCCTGCCAGCCATATGGCCTCACCGGGATCTGCAGTGTCCGATTTGTTTTTTCTTTTCTTTTCCTTTCCTTTCCTTTCCTTTCCTTTCCTTTCCTTTCCTTTCCTTTCCTTTCCTTTCCTTTCCTTTCCTTTCCTTTCCTTTCCTTTCCTTTTCTTTTTTTTTCTTTTCTCTTTCTTTCTTTCTTTCTTTCTTTCTTTCTTTCTTTCTTTCTTTCTTTCTTTCTTTCTTTCTTTCTTTTTTTGTCTTTTTGAGACAGGGTCTCGCTATGCAGCCCTGGCTGACCTTGGACTCACTTTGTAGCCCAGGCTGGTCTGGAACTCACAATGATCCTCCTGCCTCAGCCTCCTGAATGCTGGGATGACAGGCGTGAGCCACCACGCCCGGCGGTGAGGCTGTGATTTCTTGATGCGATCTCTGTTTTTTTTTGCGTTTCTCTCCTGGCCCGCGATAATCAGGGTCACCAGTACTTCTGAGAAGCATCTGCCCATTTCACTTGCCCCTTTTTTGGTTGGGTCTTTATTTTGGGGGGGGTCTAATCTTGCTGAGTTCCTCACCTAGTCCTGTGTCAGTGCTCGGTCCGAAGAATCGCTAGCAGATCCTCTTCCGACCTGCAGGTCGCCTCTCCACTCCCTGGGTCTTTTTTTTTAGAGCGCCGCCCCACGCTGGTTCTCCGTGCCGTCCGCAGGAAAAGCTTTGCTTTCTGCCTGTGGTTTGCGGTGAAAGCGGTGCCGGCTCCGGGGCGCCTCTGCCCTGGGTCCGCCAGGGGGCGCTGACGTCCCGGCCGGGCACGTGGATCCCAGGTGCACCGTCCGCACGCTGGGGTTCGGGTGAGCCCGGGAGCCGCGCGTCCTGTGCTCCTGGAGGAGCGCTGAGCGCATGCGCGCGGGGAACTGTGCGGGGGGGGGGGGGGGGGGGGGGGGGGGGGGGGGAAGGGGCGCTGCGAACAAACGCGGGGGGATAGTGGGGTGGCGCACTCTGTAATCCCAGTACTCTAGGAGGCTGAGGCAGGAAGGATGAAAGTTCAAGCCCCACCTCAGCAGCTTAAGGAGACCCTGTCTCAGAATAAAAGCCAAATAGGGCTGGGGCTGCAGGTCGGTGCAAAGGCCCTGGGTTCAATCCCTGGCACTGCAACAACAACAACAATAACAACAACAACAAAAGTAGTGTGGATTACAAAAATCGTAGGGGGGTCCTGGGTCCGTCCAGCTGCTTTTGGGACCCAGCCAGCACCCCATGAGCAGCCTTAATCTTCTGAGTCCTCACCAGCGTGGGGGCGCCTTCTTTACACCTTGCAGGCTCTGGGGCTCCTCCCTGCGTTGCTTCGGCTGTGGTTCCACAAGGAGCCGCTAGGTGGCGCTGAATCCTGACATTGAGGGAGCCTGCGGGTCTCAGCTGAGGGTGTGTGTGTGTGTGTGTGTGTGTGTGTGTGTGTGTGTGTGTGTGTGAGAGAGAGACAGAAACAGTTTGATACTGATTTTGGAAATGTTGCTGTAGTCAGTGGTCGTTACAGGTCAAGTTGGGACCCGGTTCAGGGCACCGTGACCCTGGTTATCATGGTCACCACTGCTTGTTAGTGGCTTGTCCTGCCTGCCCCGATGATGCTTGAAGTTGGTGGCCAGACCTTGTCACATGGCAGGTGCCGGGAGCCAGGGGCACCCCAACAGAGCTAGGCACAGCTGAGCGACGAGGTCTTCTGGGGACCTCGGTGGCCCTGGTCACTTGGAAAGGGCCCTTTTGATTGGCACACAGTAGCTGTAGGCACAGTGGTGGTGGCCCCAGGGGCAGGGCAAGGCCTGCAGGAGGCCCTCGGAGTTCTGGCTCTGCCCCATGGGCGTGCTCTGCAGAGCGGAGAACACAGCACAGAAGTCGCTGGTGATTCAGGGCCCTTCTCCTAACACCCTGGACCTTTGGCCATGCTGGTAACACTCACACCCCTGGCTAGGAGGAAGCCTTCAGCTCCATTCATGGTCTCTGAAGTCCAGGCTCTCCTGCAGCTGAATTCACTTCCTCTTAGTGAGCTCTCATCTTCCAGGGCCATCTCGTCTTCCATGTGACAGCACCGCCCTTGCGTCATCCTCTCAGGGTGGGACCAGCGGGGCCCCACCCCCACTCCTCCCCAGAGGCTGCGGGCTTTGGCAGTGGAGAGTGATGATGCCTCTTTTGGGGGAACCCAGAGTCACAGAATCGGGGGCCCCGACGTGTATCCTGAGAGGTCGAAGCATCGCGCGTGCTGCTGGCCAGTGGTTCCCTCTAGTGCTGCTGTCCTTGGGTTTCCCAGCTGTTTCTAGCTGGTCACAGTGATCAATGAGTCTTTCAGGCAGCTCTGGGTTTACCCAGTGTGAGTAGATGTGGGGTCCTAGAATGCTCCTCCTTCTCCCTCTCCGACTTCCTCTGAGCACGCTTCCCTCCTGAAGCCTTTTCGCTGGTGTTACAAATGGAAAATTTCGCCCCGACCTCATGCGACAGCTCCCAGTCAAAGCACAGGCGGGCACCCCACGGCCTCAGCGCTGGGGACTCAAACCCAGGCACAACATACAGTCTCCTCGGCACCCCCCCCCCCCGGGAAAAATGATCCCCGCAGTCCTTCAGCGGCAGTGTTACCTTCCTCCATGCTGCAGAGGGTGACACTCCCCAGGCCCAAAGGATCTGAAATCCGGAACACGGCTGTCTCAAGCCTTTCGGATAAGGGACACCAATCTGTTATCCACATCCTGTCTGCCGTGTGACCTGCCTGTCTGGGTTTGGGGCTGGCTGAGCTGTTTGCTCTTCAGAGCTCTCAAGCAGGAGGCCAGGGAGAGCAGGGAGCCCGGCGTGGTGATTTCTGTCTCCATTTTGCAGATGAGAAGATGCAGCTAAATTGGTCTGGAGGACCCAAGGGTGGTGAGGGACACTGCTGGTCACAGGGCCGGGCTGGGCTGCAGTGTGGCCCGCCTCTTTCTGTCCTCATCATGAGATCTGCCAGGAACTGTTTTCCCTGTTGGTAGTGCCGGGGTTGGAACCTGATGCTTCCTGCATGCTAGGAAGGTGACCACTGAGCTACCCTGTGACCCCTGCCATGTTCGAGTAGGCCCTGCCAGGCATGAGACACAAAGGTTGCTTTCTTTTCTTTTCTTTTTTTTTTTTTTGAAACAGGGTTTCACTATACAGTTCAGGCTGGCTTTGAACTCACTTTGTACCCTGTACTGGTCTCAAACTTGCAACAATCCTCCTGCCTCAGCCTCCAGAGTGCTGGGAATACACGGAGGTGTCATCACGCTTGGCTTTGTTCTTATTCTCTCTCTGTTTCTGTCTTTCATGTTACTTTAAGGAACCAGACCAAGCAGTGATGGGGCTGCCAAGTCTGAAATCTGCAGGGCGGGTGGGTGGCTGGAGGTTCCGGGAGGCCCTGACACTGCAGCCGGAGTCCTCAGGCCGAGGCAGGCAGGTTCCAGCATCCTGGAGGGGCTCCGGCCTTTTCTCTTAAAGCCTTTCAGAGAGCTGGTGACTTCCTGACGGCTCTCCTGCCTTCTGCGGGGCGGGCAGGCGCCCCTGGGGCCTGGAGGGTTAGCAGTGAGGTCACACGTGTGGGCAGCTGGTTCCTACTCGGCTGCTGCACTTTGGGGTGATCCGGGGGTCAGAGGGACAGTCTCGGACTCTGCCCACATCCAGAGAGACCGGGAAACTGCTTGGGGCCGGGGTCTCCCCAGTGTGGGTCGCAGCTTGTCCCCTGCTTGGGCCCACTTCCTGCCTCGGGTAGGAGCCGTGGCTGCTCTGGGCCCCGCGGCCGTGTTCTCTGAGCTCGTTGTGCGGAGCTCTTTCCAGGGCGCGACCCGGGGCAGGGGCTCCACGCAGAGCGCCCCTCGGAGGCTCCTAGGTGCACAAGGTGATTGCAGTGCCTTTAAGCAGCTATGTTAAGAAAATATTATTATTTGTCTTTTTGAGACAGGGTCTCCCTATGCAGCTCAGGCTGCCTTGAGCTCACTTTGTAGCCTAGGCTGGTCCTGAACTCGCAAGATCCTCCTGCCTCAGCCTCCCGAAAGGCCATCTGTTATTTTTAACTCTTTCCTTAGAGTAAAGTGAGACCCTCTATAGAAAAGAACCTAAGCTAGCACCCCGTCGGGGACAGAACAAAGCTGGCTATCCCGGAGACCGGCGGTGGCGAGCCCTGGCACGGGTGCCTGCTGTCTGCTACCGTTGAAAGCTTTCAACGGTTCGCCATCACTGCCGTAGACAGAGCAGCTTCTTTAAAAGGAGTTTTTGGGTCCATTTTTGCCATTCCTGATGCTCGCCGTGCTTGCGGGGCGTCTGCAGGGCACGTACCCCTCCACCCCACCTCTAGGGGGCGCTGGCTCCCCACACTAGCCCTGTCCTACAAGTGCAGAGCACCAGGCGAGGCTCCTTGCGCCCCTCCAGCCCAGGATCTCGGGGTCCAGCCAGCCCTGGGGTCACTGGTGGGAACCGCTGTCGTCTCTTTAGCCAGTTGTTCATCTTTCCACGTGGCACCTTCTAAAATCATGCTAAAGAGAGAGAAGAACCAACAAAGAAACAAACAAGATCCCTCCTCCCCAAAACCCCCAAAGAGCAATAACAACAGCAACTATAAAAACCCCAGAGGATGCCTGAGTTAGGGGACCTGGGCAGAGGCCTGTCCTGCTGAGGGACCTCAGAAGTTATCGTCATTTCTGAGCCTTGGCCTCCTGGTCCGATAGGGGGCGACAGATAGAGACGGTATGGGGACGGGGTTTCCATCTCCTCTGATACCGCGACCTAGGTACTTTTAGGAAGCTCCCCTTTCTGTGGTGCAGAAATCAGTGTCCTTGTGACTCTGACCCAGTGGGCCCATCTGTACCTTTGGAGTAGGAGAGAGAGACTGTTAGTACCTGTGCCAGCCTCGTGGATTTGGAGAGCTTTCCCGTTCACGCATGAGTGCTTGGTTCTGTGCGGGTGGCATCTTAGGAGGTGATAGATGTCCAGACAGGAGGAGAATATTCCTGCCTGGTGGTGCACAGAGGCGCCTCTGCAGCTGTTCTCACAGGCCTCTACTGAGTTCTCCAGATTGTTTATGGCAGCCCAATTTTCCTTTGCTTCTGTCTTTTCTATTGGAATTTTGTTTTGTTTTTTGGCTCTATAGTTCAGGGTGGTCTGGAACTCACCATGAAGTCCAAGCTAGTCTTGAACTCACAGTGATCCTCCTGCCTCAGCCTCCTGAGTGCTAAGGTTACAGGCATGTGCCACCATGCTCAGCTTCTTCTGTTGGAACTTGATCGTTGTCCACCTTCATTGGATGAGTAACACATGTCGTGGGCAGTAGTGATAATTCTTCCGTGACAGTGGTGAGCTTAGCCTGGCTGTTGATGACTGTTGAATATTTAAGAATTTTGTCAGCTGGTTGTTAAATGATTGACAGCTTTGAAAACAGCCATGGAAGGGCTGTTTCCTCCATGGACCTGGCAGATGCTACAGACCAGAATTCACGTTTCCTCCAGACAGCTGGTTTACCTGCACCCACTGCTTAAGGTGAGAAGAAACCCACCGTCATTTATTTCCAAGGAAAACCAAGAAGAAACAATGCCTTGCTCCTGTCTCGTCGTGCAAAGGGTAAGATTCAACCATGGTTTTCTGCTTCCTGGAATATTGTTTTTTCTCAAGAAAAGAATGAAAAAAAAAGCCATCTGAGTAAAAGATGGGCAACTGGAAATAATCATAAGGTTTCCTGGCACACGCCCAGGGGCGGGAAGGGAAGGCGAGATCCACAGGGAGGCGAAACACACGGTCTTCACTCATTGTCCTTTCAGAGCACGTGTTGTCCTGGTCAAGCCTAAGCCCAGCCCCGCTCTGATGGCAGATGGCGTCTTCGCTGCGGTCACCGTGGCTGATGCTGTTTCTGGAAATCGCAGGGTGCTAACCTAATCCACTGACCCCACAGAAAATAGACTTCGACCCAACAGGGCCGGGACATGTTGGTCTCCTCTCCTTTTTCAAAAGATCTACCTCCCTGTTCCCTGGGCTCTGTTTTATTTTGCTCTTTCATTTACTTATACTTTAAAGTTTCACATATAAGAGAAACCATGTGATATTGAAGCTCAGGTGTCTGATTTGTGTTACTTAACATGGTGGCAAGGGGCATCGCTTGAGAACATCCTACAAATGACTCAGGTTTGTCCTTCTTTATGGCAGAGTAGTACTCCAGGCTGTGTAAATACCACATTTTCTTTATCCATTCATCTGCTGATGGGTTTATAGTCTGCTTCCAAGATGTAGCTCTATGAGTGTGCAAATGTGCCATCTTTAATGCTTTGGGAAGACACCTAGGAGGGGAATAGCTGGCTCTGATGGAATTTCTAGATTTAGGCTTTTGAGGACTCTCCAAACTGATTTCCAGCGTGGCTGTGCAGTCCGCCTTCCCACCAACGGTGCGGAAGTGTTCCTCTGCGCGCAGCCTGGCCTGCGCTTGCTACTGTCTGGTTTCTGTGATGGCCACTGTATCCACGGTCAGAGGGGCCCTCAGCGCTGGTCACCCCGGGCTCCGCGGGGCCCTGGGCTCCAGGTGAACTTACACCCCGAGGCCTCAGGGCGGCCCCCTCTGTGGACTGGCCTCTGCCGCGCACAGCCCGGGGTCCTCTTCCCGGGCGATGCCTTTCTTTCCTCGCATCTCCGTGTTCCGTGGAGGATATTTGCTGAGTGCCTGATTTCTGACTGCACGGAGAACTGTGAGAAAGAAGCTGCAAGGCCGGCGGTGGCCGGGTTAGGGATCAAACCCTGCGGGCAAGCGTCCACGCCTGCTCTGGGTTCCTCGGCAGCTGTGTTTGAACACCGCGGGCACCGGGTGCGGGAGCAGCCCGGGGGAGCTTCAGGCGGACCCCGGAATCCCGCCTGCATGCGCAGCTGACCGTGCGCAGCGGCTCCGGGTTGGCTCATTTCTTGTTCTTTTCCTTTCTTGCGGTGCTGGGGCTGGAAGCTGGGGCTCCACGCTTGTGGTCCAGTTGTTCTAACCAGTTCTGAGCTTAGCCTGCAGATGTGCACTCTCAAGGGCACTGATCTTGTGTAAATGCAGAGTCCTGGGCCCACGTTGAGAGATGGAGGAACCTACATTTGCGAGCCAAGGGATTTCCTTTTTTGTTGTTTTCTTTTGAGGCGGGTGTCTCACTGGTTCAGACTGGCCTTGAACTCACTATGTAGCCCAGGCTGGCCTTGAATTTGCAGAGATCCTCCTGCCTCGGCCTCCTGAGCGCTGGGATTAGAGGCACATGCCACCAGGCCTGGTTAATCCGCTTTTTAAACATGGAGCCAAGTGGGTCTCCATATAGATGTCACCCTGCACTGAGCCTCAGAGCATGGAAGCTGGTTGCAGGCTCAGGCTCAGTTTGTCACACAGGAGCCATGTGACCTTAGGCGAGTCACCCTCCTGCAGGAAGCCTCCTTCCTAAACTGTAAAATGGTGACAACACCAAGTTGGGCCGCTTTCAGTTGCAGATAGCAAAACATCTGTCTAAAGTTGCTTAAACAGCACAGGCGTTCACCGCCCTTAGCGATGTAGAGGTCCTGGATTTGGGGTAGGGAGGGGCACTGGTCAGAGCTTCGAGCCCTCCCCCTCCCCCCGTGTGGAGGGAAAGCCCGCAGCATGCTGCCCGGCTCCCAGGCTGGCGTGGCAACCTGGGCTGCGTCCCATCCCAAAGGAAGGAGACCAGGTCGCTGTGGTCCGCGGTGCGAGGCCCCACCCACGCAAGGCCCCACCCACAGACCTCTGCTCCACTCCCGAGGCCCCGCCCACACGAGGGCCCGCCCAGAGACCCCTCTGCCATTCCGTGAGGCCCCGCCCACACGAGGCTCCACCCACTGGCATTGCCCCATTGGCTCCGCTTCCCGAGGCTCCACCCTCCATGGCCCCACCCCCACCTGAGCACCCAGAGCATCCTGGGATCAGGAGGACGCCCGGGCTCAGCTCAGCCAAGGGCCACACTCCCCACCTCTGGTCCGAGTCCCCTGGCCAGGCCTTGCCGTGGGACCCACGGGATACAGGGTCAGGGCCCGAGTTATGTTCCAGTCCCGCGCTGATGGCCTCACCCCATCTCTTGGAATGTTACTGTTCTGGGGACAGGGTGTCTGGGAGATCCAATCAGCCGCGGCAGTCAGGACGACCCCCCACCCCAGCAGGAGTGGTGCAGCACAAGAAGGGGTCGGCGCTGGAGGCCGAGGCAGGAGGAGTGCGAGTCTGAGCCCAGCCTGGGCAACTCAGCAACTTACCGACGGTTTGTTTCAAAATTTTACAAAAGGGCGGGCGTGGGGGATGTGACTCAGTGTGGACCCGGCGAAGAGATGTCACATGCCTGACAAGGAGAGAGGCCGCAGGAGAAACCAGTCAGGACAGGAGAGGCTACGTCCCTTCCGGGAGGAGCACCTTTCCAGGGACAAGCAGGAGAGAGCCCATTTTCACCAGGGTGCTTTGGCTGTGAGCCACCGACACTCCCTGAAGACCGGGTTTAAATAGCAAAAAATTACCCTGTAAATCCCAGAGGCAGTCCAGGGGCTCGGGGATGCCATCAAGTCCAGGGTCCCCCCTTTCTTCTGGGATAGCTCTCTGGGATGACTGCTTCTGGGGCTTGTCCTCTGGTTGAAAGGTAGCTACTGCCGCCCTGGCCATCACCTCCACATACAGCCCCTTTGCAGGCAGACCCGCCTCTCCTCACGTGACTCTATCTGGGAGGACACTTTGTGAGAGCAACTCTGGAGCCAGCATTCTCGGGTTCCAGGTTAGCTTCCAGTACATTTCTAGAGACTGAATCCTCCCAACTGGAGCCTGGTCATACCAGGCAGTGTCCAGTGTCTTGATTCACATCCTTCTGGTCACCCCGGAAGGGACCCTTCTGCCCAAGGGACACTCAGTGACTTCCTGGCTGATTCCCTGAGAGCAGAGGATCTCAGTCCTACCAGATGCAGGGGTGCAAATGGAACCCACCTGATGTCACCGAGGGGAGAGACTGGCTGTCCAGGGTGACAGTCTGCAGTGATGTAGCGGGTGCTGGGTGCTTGCTGGTGGGGGTGGGGAGCTGCAGCTTCACACAGCATCTGTCCTGTCTGAGGCCAGGACAAGGAGGACTCACTGGGACCTCCCAGGGCCTTCCAGGGCTGGGGACCCTGCTGTCCCCTCTGCCCTCCTAGAGGCGCTCCTGTGGTGCAGTCTGCCCGTGCTGGCCCAAGTGTGGCCATGGCACTGCTTTCCTGGGGGTGTGGGTGGGGACCTTCTGCAAAGCCGCGTCGGGGTGGCTGTGGGTTTCCTGGGAGGTGGCACAGAGCAGGGTGAGGAGGGGGTGGGCTTGAGGGGACACGCCCAACACAGTGACGCCATCATCATCCCAAACAGAACCAATTAGAAAGCACTCATCTGAGCCAATAGCAAATTTGCTATTTGCAACGCTTCTTTGGAACCTGGTGCTGTTCCCAGGACCAATCAGAAGATGCTCTTTTCAATCTTTAGTTTGCATGTAGGCACAGCCAGTCAAAAGACCCAGTTCCTGATCCTTCATTTACATAGGGCAGGAAGCCAAAAGCTTTTTGAGTCTTTTTTTTTTTTCTTTTGGGTACTAGGGATCGAACTCACGAGTGCATGCTTGCAAGGCAGGCGCTTATGCCGCTGAGCTAAATCCCCACCAAAAGCTTTTTGATAGGCAGTTTACACAGGGCGTGAAGACAAGCGAGCTTAGGACACCACCCAATGTCTTATTTGCACAAGAGGGAGAGAACCTGGGAACTGTAGGTAAAAAACACCCCTTTCCCTTCTCCCAGGCCTCCGTGAGCCTTTGCACGGGCGGCTCCAGCGCTGCGGAGCGCGTTTCTTTCCCACCTTGAATAACAGGCACCCTCGCTGCCTTTTCTGTGTGCCCTGTCCAGGTCTCCAGAAGCCTGGAGAGAAGCCCCAGGGACCCTGCATTTGGTGGCACACAGAGCGGGGAATGAGTCAGGGCCCGGTGGACAAGGCCCACCCCGGCCAAGCCACCAGATCCCAGCGCGTCCTGGGAGCCTGAGAGTTCCAGACGCACCTGGGTTTTCAGGCTCTGACAAGGTGTGTTTATTGAGCTGGCAGCTCGGGTCACAGGCTAGCGGCTTGTGAGCTTGATTACGGCCTCGCAGTGTTTTCAGTGTGTGGTCTGCAGGGCTGACCAGCACAGGGTAGCTGGGCCTGACCGCGGCCCCAGGGTTAGTATTGACATCATCTCCACTTGCTCTCACCTGGCTTCCCAACTGCCGCCGACTCCGAGGGGCGGCGTCCAGGGCTCGGTGGCGGGTCGGGTGGACCATGCAGTGTGGTCCAGGGTTCAATTTCTTTCCTGGAAGAAAATCGGTGGCGTGGGGGCTTTTTCCATGCGTGTGCTCATCTCTGCTTGTGCTGAGTAGCTGAGCAGCTCTGTGTCTCCAGTGGGCTCACCCTCCTGGCTTTCTCCCTCCTTTCCCTCCGTTCCCCATCTGCCTCTCTCTCTCTCTCTTTCTCTCTCTCTCTCCTCCCCTCTTTCCTTTCTTTTCTGGTGACGCTGAGGATGACACCCAGGGACACTCTACAACTAGCTGCATCCCCAGCCCTTCTGTTGCTTTACTAAGCCAGGGTTAAATTGCCCAGGCTGGCCTTGCACTCTCAGTCCTTCAGCTTGGCCCCGAGTAGCTGGGAGTACACCTAGCTGAGTTCTTGGGCCTCCCATGGCCCCTCTGGACAATGCCATCTCCTAACAAATGCTGAGTGTGTTGTAGGAAACCCTCCAGGGACCCCTGAGCCCTGGCCTGGTGCCCACGATGGGGCCTGGCCCCTGCAGGAAGGGGAGACAGCTGAGGAGGTGCAGGGCCGGGGAGGGGCGGCAGCCAGCGCGCACGTCCACGCACCTTGGGGTGATTCTAGAGCAGGGCTTGGCAGATGCCGTCTCCAGGGCAGCATCATCTCTCTTAATGACTCCATCTTGCCACTGTTGCCCGGAGGCAGCCCCAGAGGATTGTGAGTGAGGAGGTGGAAGAGCACGCAGGTTGCTATGGCTGTGGCAACACTGTGCCTCATGACACAGAGCGGTGGTGGGGCCAAGCTGTTCACATCGTGGCCACAGGAAGCCGAAGCAGAGAGAGAGAGGAAGGTCCGGTCCCAAGAATCCCCTCAAGGCCAGGCCTCCCGTGACATCACTTCCTCCCACCAGGCCCCGCAGGGCTGCAGGTGGGGTCCAAGCCATCAACACAGGGGCCTCTCAGGGACCTTTGGGATCTGAACCACGACAGGAAGTGACTAGTTGTGTCACCGAGTAGCTCCTTTAGCAACGGCTCGCCAGTCAGAAGTACTCCAGGTTCTTCTTGCCTCTAACAAAGCCTTGCCAAGCCAATAATGGTGCTGAAAGGTTCATTTGAGAAGAATGGGGTGAGAAAAGGGTTTGGTAAAAGCAAGAATGAAAACCACCTCGCATGTGGGAAGCGCGGCACGGGCTGCTGCTGCGGTTTCCCTGCTGCGCCGTCCTTGCCTGCCGTCCACATCGCGAGGGAGGGAGCGCGTGGCAAGTGCCACCGTGGGTCCTTGCATTGCCCTGGGATCTTGGGGTTGGTAGGTCCTGTTCATCCTCCCAGCCAGCCCACCTCCTGCAGGGTGGAGAAGCCCAGTCCCCAAGGTGGGGCTAGGGGCCTTGCAAGGGGAGGAAGAGGCCAGGGCGCTGCTTCTGCCGTGGAGCCCACAGCGGGAAGGCGGCCACGGGTGAGCCAGGCAGGGACCCCTCACCCGTGGGGCTTCCCCTAAAGTCAGGGAAGAAGTGACTGCTCCCTCCGCCAGGCTGTGGTGTTCTGCAGGGCGCTCTGATGTGGGACCCTGAGCCGAGTCTGGCGTGTGCCACCACGTTTATTTAGAGACTGTAACACCTGTCCTGAGATATCACTTTTCTTTGTGATTTTCCCAACCATTTAAAACTGCAACAAAGCGGGGCGTGGTGCTGCACACCTGTAACCCCAGGCTCGGGAGGCCGGGGCAGGAGGGTCGCTGCATGGTTGAGACCAGGCTGGGCTGCAAAGTGAGACCCTGTCTCAAAAAGGAAAACTAAATAAATAAAACTGCAGCAAATCCTTCGTTTTTGCTTGCCGGCCCCATGACAGCAGGACAGGGGCTTGGATTTGTCTACCCCTGGCCCCCGGCAGGGTTTCCTTAACTGGTCAACAGAACAGGTTTGCGCTGTGAGCTCTTAATATTGGCTTGGAGAAGACAAGTCCCGGAACTGCTGCCTGCTGCGGGCGCCACCCTTCTTAGAGCGAGGTGGAGGACACTGGCAGACCAAAGGCCCTGAGAAGTCCTGCAGCTCAATAGCACGTCATGATGATGTTTTTGTTTTTGACTGCTTTGCAGGACTGGGGATCGAACCCAGGACTCTGGCCCTGAGCAAATCACCAGTCTTAAAAAACAAAAACAAAGCTTTGTATGTCAAGACAGGATCTTGTTCAGTAACTACATTGCTCAGGCCAGCTCCAACATGTGATCCTCCTGCCTCAGCCTCCCAGAGTGCTAGGATTCTAGATTCTTGTGTTCAATTAGAGGAATGTGGAGAGAGAGAGACAGATAGACAGATACACAGACAAAAGAAGCATTCTGACAGGGAATCCACAGAGGAGGTTTTCAATATTATACTTAGCCCAGTCTAGGAAATCAGTGCACATTAAGGATTTTGGTAGACAATAGAAACCATGGGAAGAGAATGAAAAGGAAATTTCGGAAGAGAAATGTAATGACAAGTGAAGACCTCACAGTGTTTAATACAGACGAAGCAAACATGCCCAGAAGGAAGCAGACGGAAGAAAGCAGCAAACCCGAGAGGCAGGGACGCAGGGCCAGAAGCCTAACAAGTGTGTGTGCAAGTCCAGGCGCAGAAGGGAGAAACTGAGGCAGCAGCAGGCCTGGGAGCGATGACCACCCACGGTGCCCCACGCTGAGCACAGACTTCCTGGAAACACTGCCAGGGAGCCCAGGGGCTTCTGGGTAACAGCGGTGACCACCAGAGACAAAGGCAGACCTCAGGCAAATCAGAGCTAGGCTCCCTCTGGGAACCAGCAGGAACCCGATGTGGCCCTGGCTTTCAACCTTGTCCCTCACTGCTGCTCATTTACCTGCCCCAACTTTTTTTTTTTAATGAAAATTATTGTTGCAACACAGGTTGTCACTCAGTTGTCCAGGCAGAGTTTTGAACTTGATATCCTCCTGCCTCAGCCTCCCAGAGTGCTGGGATGACGGAAGGACTGTGCTTGGCTGGGTGCAGTTTTCTGGACTGGGCGGCCCTATGCACCACAGGGTTGGCTCTGAGGCGGGACTGCGGTTCCTCTGTCTGGGAGGCCCTTCCCTGGGCGCCGCGGCTAATCTCACCCTACCGCACTCTCAGAGAGCTAATTTACTTTCTTTCTTTCTCTTTTTTGTAATTTTTATTTTATTTTATTTTTTGGTAACAGGGATCAAACTCATGACCTTGCTCTTGCCAGGCAGGCACTTATGCCACCGAGCTAAATCCACAGCCTCTGTAATTTTTATTTTAAACAGAATAAAACCAAGCAGCCAAATCAAAACAAAACAGTGTAAGTGATACAGGACTTCAAAACAAGATAATAGGAAATCAACAGTGGCTACCATAATGCCCCTTGCTGTCTTCAAAACAGCTGTCCATACCTTCAGACATAGGAAAATCAGACAGACAGAACAGAACAGAACCAATAAAAACAAGACAATGAACATAACACAGGACTTCTAAACAAGATAGATCTTATCTTTGAAATAGCTGCCCATGCCATCAGGTACAACAAAATCAAACAAGATAACACAGAATAAAACCCAACCAAACAAAACAATGAGAAGGATACAGGATTTCAAAACAAGGTAGTGGGGAATCAACAGTGGCCACCACCCTCAGCAGGAGATCCCCCCAGGTGCCACGGTGCCTGCTGTTACCCTCGGAATAGATGATCAGACCACCAGCTTTAGGCCCCAGAAAGTCAGTGAGTCACTAACACTGCAAGCATTAAGTTGTATTTTACCTCAGTAGCTATTGTCACAGCTGTGTTTCTCCGGATCAGAGCTTAGGGGGGCAGCGGGGGAAGGTGGCTCTTCCTATCTCCCAGCCTGTACCCTGGAAGGGGCTGGCATCTGGGTCTCCCCGCAGCGGACCACACATGGCACTGACTTACAGAGAGAGCTTGGCTTTTTGTTCTTCTTCCCCGCCGTCCCTCAGAGAAGTGTTCTGATCACCCCAAAACCCCATCGCCCCTTCTGGTTCTCAGCACCCTGCAGCGATGGAAGGCGGCGTTTCTGTGTCCTCTGCTCCCTGTCACCACCACAGGGGGACAGGGTCTTGGAGGAAAATCATTGGTGAGCTGCTTCCCTATGGAAGCCGGACAGCACGAGGGCAGAACCCGAGGGCTGGAGGGTCCACCCGGCCACAGCCTTGAGCTCCGTGGATTCCAGCCCACCGCGCCCGGCTCGTCTACTGTACAAGAGCAGGTCAAGATGATCAAGGTGAAATTTAGACACATAAACACCTTAAAAGAAATTTTCTTTCACGTGCTGAACACTGATGCCCTGGGTTACCATAGCAACACCTTTTCAGGCAAAGCCCTAAAGACACCTAGAAGTAAATGACCCCCCTGGGAACCAGGACTGTCTGTGCTGCTCCTGGCTTCCTCTTTTTCAGCTTCCCTGGGGGACCAGGGGAAGTGACCGCACGTGCCGGCTGGTGTCACTCGATGGGTTCAGAGGTTAAGCGGTGCCGGTTCCGCTCTGTGTGCTGTGAGATGGCCCTGGGCCTGCTTCCTGGGGTCGGGAGTGGGGGCTGGCCCAGCTGCCCCTGAGGCCGGGGTGGGCCGGGCGAGTGCTGTGCTGGTGTCTAGCTGGGGACTCCGGATCCCGGAGCAGGAGGCTTGGTGCATTTCAGAGACCAGGATTTGAGGCTCGCATGACACAGGTCAGGACCTGGGATTTGCCTAGGAAATTGTGGCTTACCGGTTACCCGCATAGGGTACCGCTCTGGGACTCCTGCCCGGCCTGGCCTTTGACCGGGGACATTAACGGGACCCTCCACCAGCCTCTGGCCTCCTTTGCCTCCTTTGATCTCCATGGCAGGTTGCAGAGGGAGATGGGTCATTTTCACCTTGCAAATCAGGGTGCAGAGCTGGGGTGGCAGCGTAATGTCAGCGACACCTCAGTGGCCACCTCGGCTTGGCTTAGGGCTTAGGCAGCTGAGGATGATCTCCAGACTGTGGGTAATTAGATTTGCACCCGGATTAGTGCCAGGAGCCTCAGCATGAACTTGTAATTAGCAGGGAGCTTGCTGGATGTCCCTGACAGCCCTGCACCACCCCCCACCAGTGGGAAGGGCTGACACTTCTGCTTTGAGGAAAAACAGATACAGGAAGAATGGTGTCACCAGCAAAGGGCTGCAGCAAATCCCTCCTGGGGAGAAGGCAGGCTTCATTTTGGCTCATTTTGGTTTTTAAGTTTTTAAAATCCACAGGTCGCACTATGTGCGTGTGTTCTGTGCAACACAATGTCTGAGCTCATGTGGGCAGGGAGCTCTAACTCCTTAACAAAGGTATGGTCTTCCTCTCGAGCTGGAGTGGTGGTGCACTCTATAATCCTGGCAGTCAGGAGGCTGAGGCAGGAGGATTGCCACAATTTTGAGGCCAGCCTGGGCTACAAAGTGAGTTCAAGGCCAGCCTGAAGTACATAGTGAGACTCTGTTACAAACAAACAAACAAACAAACAAACAAACAAACAGAAACTTACTCTCTTTACGCTGTGCAAGAATGCAACAGACTGGGCTGGGATAGTGCTCTGTGGCCCAAGCGCCTGTCTGGCAAGCGCGAGTACCAAAATAAAAAAGAAAAAGAGAGCAAGGAACCGTCAACAACTTCCCTCTGGTGTGCTTTGGGCTGGGGCCGCTGGTTCTCCACTGCTGTCCTCTGAGCTCCTAAGAACTCACTGTGGGAGGGTCTGGACCTGGTGTTATTCTTTAAAAGAAGGTGCAGAGACCAGCTGGGCTGTGTGGGGGCTGGAGCGGGCCTGTGCCTGCCCTGTCCTGAGCCCTGAGGGGTGGGGTGGAGCATGCGGACTCCCCGCCACTGCGAACCCCGAAGGCTCCCTGTGAATGCTGGCTTGGCCACTGTGAGCCGTGACTGTGTCCAGGGGCGGTCACAGGACGCGGGGAACCTATAGATTTTGCAGTAAGTGTTCCAGTAAAAGACGGACTCCCAGGAAAGCCCTTGGATCACTCCCCCTTGCTTCGTTCGCACTTTGGGTACCAGGAACAGGGGGTGCGGGGTTCCTTGGTCTCTGGGAAGCGGAAGTGAAATCAGTAGCTAAACAGTTTTACCCCGAGACAAAGCAGAGTCTGGGGGGGTTGCGGGGGGACTTGGGCCTGCCCTGCCCTGGCCTCCTGCAGGAAGAAGGGCCATCAGCGGGAACCTTGGGACGATGCTTAGAGGACAAAATGACAAAATAGGAGCAACCTTGTGACATCCATGGTGGGCCTCGACAGACCAACAACTGCACCACTCAAGAGCTGTGGCTGCTTGGAAAATGGCCTAGTGGCCAACAGGCTTTAAAAAGATGTGGGAAAGAACCAAGGGTGATGGTGCACCCTGGAAACCCAGCACCCGGGAAGGCTGAGGCAGGAGGGTTGCAAGTCTGAGCCCAGCCCGGGCAGCATAGCAACTTAGCAAGACCTAGTCTCAAAATGAAAAATGAAGAATGAAGAAGGGCTCTGGACATAACTTGGAGTGGAGGGCCCGGGTTTGATCCTCAGTACTTTGAAATGAAAAAGGCTTGGGGCGGAGCTTGTAGTGCCTTGGGGGTCTGTCGAGGTGGGGGGACCTGCATGTCCGTCCGCCTCTCCCAACCCTCCCTCGGGGTGGCCCCTTTCTGTGGCCTCCTTGCTGGGACTAGCACTGTTTCCTGGGTGGACATGGGGTGACCGAGGGGACAGCTGCCTGCCTGGTGGGTGGCCGATCTCCCCGAGTCTGTCCCGGTGGCCCTGAGTGGCGTGGGTGCCTTTGTGGAAGGGCGTTCTGTGTGTGGTTACTTGTTCTTTTTTCTTTCTTGGTACTGGGAATTGAACTCATGACCTCGCGCTCGCCAGGCAGGCGCTGAGCTGCTGAGCCACTTCCTGGCCCTGTGGCTGCTCTATCATAGGAGATGCGACCTTGTCACCTGTCCTTGTTCCTAGGCGCCTGGTGACTCACGGTGAGCCCCAGCCTGTGGGGGTGAGCTTGGATCCTTGGGTGCCGACAGAGAGGACTCCAGGCCCAGGACCTCCATGGCAGCAAACTGCACCCCGCCTTCCCTGGACCTGGGTCTCCCTCCCCAAGGGGCGAACCCCGCGCTGTGGGAACATTCGTCCCTGTATCATGATGGTGACAGAAACTCCACGCAGTGTCACAGTACTCAGAGGGACAGTCACATGCAGCCCTGCTTCAGAATGTTTCCCTAATGCCACCCACCTGTCCTCGGGTGAGAAGCTAAAAACCACTTTGATGAAGCTTTGGCTTAGCCTTTGCTGTGGTCTGAATGACCCCTGTGAATCTCAGGGGGAAATTCAGTGACCAGGGGGCCTTTAAGAGGTGGTTGGGTGCTGGGGGCCCTGCCCTGTGTACTGGGGAGCTCCGTGATTTGGGGAGTGGATTGTTGTCTTGAGAGTGGCATCGTAGTGGGTTTGTTTCCTTAGCTTTGCTGTTCCTGCTCTCGCGCTTTCTTGTGTGCTGCATGAGTCAGCTCTCTGTCACTATAACAAAATTCCTGAGGTGATCAACTTAGAAAGAAGAAAAGTTTACTCTGGCTCATGATTTTAGACTTTAGCCCCATGATAGCAACCAGGGTTCTGTGCAGAAAGCCCTTGCCTGTGCCTGGCGCCAGAGTTTTACCTATTTTGTCTTCCAGCAGGTTAAACATCCTGTTTAACATTTAGCCCTTTACAGCCAGGACACGGCAAAGGAGGCGTGGTCACTGCACAGAGGCCGGGAAACAGAGAGGGACATGGGTCTGGGCTTCCAATTCCGTCCACGGCCACACCCCAGTGACCTAAATTCCTCCCCTAGCCCCGCCTCTTAAGCCCCTCACCCAAAGCAGCAGGTGGCGGGGACCACGCCTTCCACACATGGGCCTCAGGGGAGGCTGGTCCAGGCCACAACCCACCCTTCCCAGGTGGCGGGGCAGCAAGAAACCCTCCCGGGTGCCAGCTGTGCCCTTGGGCTTCAGCCTCTCGTGCACCAAAAGAGCTTTCATCGTTTCTAAGTTACCCATTCTTGGTCTTCGGCAGTAGCAGCAGAAAACAGACCAAGACCATGTCCTTGGTTGGGCTGTAACTCCTGCATTTTATTCTGTGTATTTAAAACCTTCTTCTGAGGAGGGGTTCATAGGTCACCTCTTGGCCACAGAAATGGGGAGGCAGAAAGCTTTCTTTTTCCTTTGGCTGCACAGTCAGCTCTTCATTCTCCCGGCAGGAACCCTGGAGGTGCTGCAGGGGAGTTGGTCCGAGCCAGGTGGGGGCTGCCTTCCTGGCCAGAGCGGGATTCTGGGGGCTGGGAAGGGTTGGGGCTCTGGCAGCTTGGGTTCTGGGTGACCTGGGATGGGGTAGAAGGGATGCTGTGGTCTAGGCTGTTCTTGGAGCTCTTGGTCAAGGGTTCAAATCCGGTCCCCAGATGGGATGACCTCCTGACTGATGTGTTTCAAGATCTCCTCCACTGGCCGGCTGTGGTGGCACACACCTGTAATCCCAGCACTTGGGAGGCAGAGGCAGGAGGATTGCCATGAGTTAGAGGCCAGCCTGGGCTATATAGTGAAACCCTGTCTCAAAGGAAAAAAAAAAATCTCAGTTGAGATCTTTAACTTCATTTAAGGAAAGTTATTTTGTTATGAAAGTATATTGCTTATGTGTCATAGATTAATTAATTAAAAGGGAAAATATCAACCTCAGCCCTGCTACTCAGTGCTGTGCTGCAGGCTGGGGGTGGACCCTTCCAGACCTGAAGGTGTCTGTGAGGTCATGTTTCACCCTGGAGTAGGCTGGTTTATTTATGTTGTAATCTGTAAGGGAGGCTTTCGTCTCACCGTGAGGCAGGGTCCATCCCGAACCTTCTAAGGAAGCAACTGGGGTGCCGCCCACTGAGGAAAGAACTCAGCCACACTCTGAGCCCTGCCAGTGTCCCAGGAACTGGCTGGCTGTGGGGTGCTGCTCTCCCCAGGGTCCACGTCACAGGGGAGCAGGGGGCAGCTGGGAAGCACCCAGGGATCGGGTCTGAGGGACAGGGCAGGGCAGGGCAGGGCAGGGCAGGGCAGGCCTCCCCTGCTGGGCTGTGCTTGAATTTGTGAGTCAGCTTCATAAAAAAGGTGGGGTGCAGTGAATACCGAACTGAGGACAGAATGTTCTAGAATGCAGGGGATGAGGGGCTGGTTCATCTCATTTGTGCTCAGACCTCAGAACATTACTATGCCTGGCCTTTCCCTGAGCACCTGCTTGGTGACTTGTGCTGCAGGAGTGGTGGCTTCATTCTGTCCCCGTAACCTGGGCAGCCAGAGACGCCGTCTGTTTCGCAGAGATGAGGCTGAGGCAAAGGTTTTCCTGAACCTGCGTTTTTCCTGGGAAATGGGGATTTCACCCCACTTTTGCTTCTGTGGCTGGTCTACTCTGAGAATCGGAGTGGCTATTCTTGGTAAAAGTGCTTGACATACTTGTTTCTAGGTAACTCAAGGATTATTGGCAGTAAAGGGAAATCGAATCTAATTCTTTTAAATGATTTTTTTTTTTTTGGTAGTGGAGACAGAACTCAGGGAGCCTCACACATACCAGGTGTTTTAGTCACTTCCTTGGTCTCTGGGACACAATAGCCGACACCCACAACTTATTGGGGGAGCGGTTGATTTTGGTTCACTGTTTGTGGAGGATTCATTCTGTGCTTGGCTGGCTCTAAGGTGGGACAATGTGGCGCAGGGGGCAGGTGGAGGAGGAAGCAGAGAGGGTCACAGTGGGCCCGGGGAGGGGCTGACCCCTGCCAGGCCACGCCCCAGTGACCACCTCTTTCAGCCAGGCCCACCTTTAAGCTGTGAGCCGCCATAATCCGCTCACCTGCCAGAAGCCCTGCCCGGTAGCACCGGAGGCCCCTTAGGACCTCTGGACAGAAACCGTGACAGGAGGTGGGCGCTCACTCTGAGCTTCCCTGTGGCCTGTACCCCCAGGGAGTACGGTTGGCCTGGCTTGGCTGTTATAACAAAATACCACCGGCCGGGGACTTAAAAAGCACACAGCTATTATTTTGGGGTCCCGGACGCCAGAATTCTAAGATCGAGCCGTGGTGAGGTGGTTTTTTGAGGCCTTTCCTCTTGTGTCTGTCTGCCATGCAGGGCTGATCATTAAACCAGGCCCTGGTGCATGCCAGGGGAGCCCTGTACCCCCAAACTACCCCTGGCCACTGGGGCCTCTCCTCTGGTTTGCAGATTGCTATGTCTGCTTGTGACTTCCCCAAGGTCCTCGCTCTGTGAGTGTCTGTGTCCTAGCTGCCTCTTCTTACAAAGACCTCATTGAATCAGATTAGAAATTACCCCAGTGACTTCACTCTACTTAAATTACCTTTTCAGAGTCCCTGTCTCCACCTCCGGCCCAGCGGGAGGTGCTGGGGGCCAGGACTTCTGCACATGAATCTTACCCGAGGGGCAGTGTTCAGCCCTGCAGAGGTGGTGACAGCGGCTTCTGTTGACTCAGCGTCTGCCTTACACTTTAACGCTAACCTGTTAGCAACTCTGAAGAGCAGGTGCTGTTGAGACGTTGTATAGATGGAGAAACTGAGGCCGGGATGGAGTCTGAGAGGGTCAAGGTCACGGAGCAGCATGGGCTTGTCATGGATCTGTCTCTCTGGTGTCCATGCTGGCAGCTGGCATTTGCTCCCAGGGCAGCGTAGGAGACGCTGGACAGAGGGGCCATCAGGCAGGCAGATGCTGGACAGAGGGGCCCATCAGGCAGGCGGACCCCAACGACGCTGTCCAAATGCACCGCCTGGCTGGGTCCCTGGATGTGGAGGAGACTGTGGTGTGGCTGCCCTCATCCCTCCCCCACGGGGCTCGCTGGTGGGGGTGCCTGAGGCCCGGGACACAGCCAGTTGGCACCTCCCAGAGGTCCTGAGTCGGTCCACGGCCGCAGCTGGAGGGTGTAACAGGTCTCCCAGCAGCACCCACAGAGCCCAATGTCTGTCAGCGCCCAAGGGGGCCAGATTGGCACTTGGCAAAGCAACCAGGCCCCTAGTTGAGGGGTGCGGACCCCTCTGTGCCCAGATGTGCCTCACGCCGCAGCTCAGAGCTGACGTGTACCCCCTCGCGGTGCGGACCGGCTCCAGGGCGTCCGTCCCGCCCCTCCCCGGCCCTGAATCCTCCCACAGTGCTCTGCGCTCGTGCCTCGTGGCCACCCCACTCCCCTCTCAGCCTCCCTGTTGCATGGCCTCTGTCTGCCTCCCCCCTTTCCTGTCTCCCACAGTGACTGATTGCTGGTCTGCTCGAGCCCCTGTCATGAGGGCAGATCTCTGCGGCAGAGATTTGGCCTAGCGATCTCCACACAGACCGGCCAAGGCTCTGGGGGGCACAGTTTTGGGTGAGGGACACCGTTCAGTCCTGTACCCCCAGGAGGTCTTACTGGGGCTGGGCCCCCGGGCAGAGCACCAGAGGATCCCAGGGTGGGGCCTGGTGGGGACACCAGAGTGAGCCTTTGTGTCTCCAGTCACCCAAGGGCGCCTGGTTCCCCTAGGGAGGGTGCAGTGTGGATTGTGGCCAGGCCTCAGCTTCTCTGGTCCTACTGGGTGATGTCTTGCATGTGCACCTCTTTTTCTGGTACAGGAAGCCCACAAAAGAGCAGCTTGACCGCCCTGTGTGCTGGCTCCAGGGTGCTGTGTTATTTCTGGCTTTTCCTCCCCTGGATGGTCTGGCTTGGGCGAGGCCCTGCTGCCGCCCTGCTGTAATGCAAGTCTTGGGGGCTCCCACCCCTCAGGGCTGAACAAAGCGGGTCTTCAGTGCTCAGGCTTCTCAGGAGGGCTGCCCAGGCCGGGTGTTGTGCCGGGGAGGCCGGCTTTCCAAACGGGGGGTTTTGATGCACAAAAGGCCTATTCAGGCTCCCTGAAGTCCTAATGAATTGCAGGCCCTCTAGATGGCAGCGGCAGCACCCCCACACCCTGAGAGCCCCTGTCTGGTTTCCATTCCGTTTCAGGCTGCGCCCCTGTGGCTTAGACACCCTCACCCCACCCCTGCTGCAGGTTGTGGGCCAGAGGGAGGGAGAATTTGAGCTTTAGATGTCAGCTCAGTGATCAGTTGCCAGGGCGAGGGTCACTCTGGGGAGGGGGCGAGTGTCTGGCTGGAGCCCCGAGCTCTGCCTGAAGACAGAGTGGAGCGCCTGGGGCAGGGGTCCCTGGCCTCAGTGGGCTTCAGAGCCCAGCACCTGAGTGGCCAGCGGTGGGGCCTGTGTGATTTTCTTGCCTTCCTGGGCCTGACTTGTCCTAACTCTGAGATAGGTAGGATCGCAGTAGCTGTCTGGGGTAACTCGTGTGACCTAGTTCTTCCCAGTGTCCAGGGGCTGCCCAAGTCATCACTGTCGCCTCTGACTGTCCCCAAGAGGCTCCCCAGCATGATCACCGCAGGCTGGGAAGCGGGAGATTCCACCCTTCATTTGTGCCTCCGGACGGCTTCAGGCTGGCTCCCTTACCATGCCAGCCTTCTCACTTCTGGCGGCCAGTTTCCTCGCACCCCGGCGGCTCCCTTCTCCTGACTTCCTTTGAGGACCTCCTCTGGTCACGACTGATGTCAAGGCTTGTGTCTGTCTGTCTGTCTGTGTCTGTGTCTCTTTGACCCTGTTGTCTCTGTCTGTCTGTGTCTCTCTGACTCTGTCTGTCTGTCTGTCTCTACCCCTGCCTACTTACCACTCTCCTTGACCCCCACACTCTCTCACCTCCCAACACAAAGATGGTGTGTCCTCCTGGGAGGACACAAAGGAGGAGTTGGATGTGCCAAACCAGATTCATCTGGCATGGGCCAGAGGAGGGGAGTGGCTGAGGTACCCCAAAATGAGTAGTTACATTGATATAATGATGTATAATATGATTAATAAAAATATCAGTCATCATGATGTGTCAATTTAGCTGGCATAAGGACTTCTTAGTAGATGAGTGAGGCACACTTCTGGGTGTGTCGTGGATGATTGGCATGCAGGCTAGCAAACTGGAACACAGACAGGCAGGGGAAGTCCCACCCCGGACGCAGCTGGTGCTGACCAATAGGGTTGCAACCTGCATGGAGAAGAACGAAGTGCTCCTGTTTTTTGAAGAGCTCATTTTTTTTTTGACATCCTTTCCTGACATCACCTTTGGACACTGGACTCCAGTTTCTTTGGCACCAACAATTCTCTAGGGAGCTTCCAGGCCGTCGACCTGGGCCTGGTGCTATGTCCTTGATCACTCTTGGTCTACAGCTTCCATCTCTGGGCTAAGCAGGGCTGGATCCTCCTTGTCTCTAGCACACAGACGGTCGCTGCGCTCTCTCTTGCTGTTGATACTGTGAGCCACTAGTAAACCCCTGTGTAGAATCACAGATATATTTCTGCTTGCTTCTGTTTCTCTAGAGAACCTTAACTAACACTATTCCAGCATTAATAATGTCAATATAATAATGAAAGAACGCGTGGTAAAGCGGGTTTGCGCACACACATGACCCGGAAGCTGCATCTCCTGCACTAAAGCAGACCTGGTCTGAAGGCTGTAAGGACCACCCGGAGGCTGGAGGACCGTGAGGCGTGGATTTGGGGGCCACTGCTTCTTCCTGCTTCCCTGAAGGACCTAACACTCGCTCCAGGCCCAGTCTGTCTTCACCCGTTGACTCCGCAGCGGTTCATCGGCGCTGATGGGGATGTGAGGTTTGTGTTTTTTGTGCCCGGCCTTCTGCACTTGTGGAACAAGGACGTGTTCATGAGAAAAATTTGAGGGAATGAAAATCAAACAACCAATATCGACCCTGTCAATTCATCAGGCTGGATTTCTCAGTAGGGCAAGGGAGCAGTCACCACGCACAGCCACCTCTGGGCCCCAGGCTGTGAGGCGGACAGAATCTGCTGGCCACCAGAGCTCACTGGCCTGCTCTGGCTCAGGGGCCTGGGAGGGGCCGAGGATTTGCATGTTTAATGAGTTGGCAGTGCTGCTGCCGCCCTGGCCAGGGGAGCAGACTGGGAAGGCTGGGATCCATGAGTCATCAGGGCCTTGTTTTCTGGAGATTTTGATCAAGTGTGCGATAGACTGGGGTCACATGTCCTGACAGGTGTCCCCAGGGTTTCCGATCCACCTCGGTGTCTGGGAGACATGGGTATCTCAATGGGGCACATACTGATCTCAGCTTCTTTCTAGAGCTGGATCCTGGAGTTCTGGGCAGGGTCCCAGAGCCTGTGTCTTTTTTGGGGTAGGGGTGTAGGTGGGTGCTGAATATTGAACCCAGGACTTCACAAAGGCTGGGCAAGTGCTTTTCTGCAGAGCTACACCCTCAGTTCTTTTTAATTTTTATTTCGAGATAGAGTCTCACTAAGTCATTCTGTTGGCTTTGAACTTGAGGTCCTCTTGCCTCAACCTCCTGAGTAGCTGTAATTACAAGCGTGTACCGTGCCGGCAGAGCCTGTGTCTCTAACCAGCACACTGAGCAGGCTTGTGTGGGGGCTCCTCCTGCACAAAGAGAAGTGTGTTGCCACTCTGTCAAGCTCTCCCCGCCCCGAGGCGCTTGCTGGTGGACCCTGGAGGAGGAAAATCCAGCCTCACCAGGAAGCATGGGCCTGTGTGCACTGCATCCTGCATGGAGCCGAGGGATGGGGGCACCCATGCACCCACTGAGCTCCCGGGAGGCTCTCAGTTTTCCAATCTGTGAAAAGGGAGAATGCTTTTCCTGCTCTCACGGTAGGGTCTAAAGCCGGCTGGCCCAGCAGGTCTCCATCGCTGGGTCACCAGGCTGGCCCTTGCTGGTGACCAGGGCCGGAGCCAGAGCCTCCCTCTGGGGCAGGGCTAGCAGGAGCGGGTGGTGAGGGTGGTTCCGGCCTGGCAGTGGCCGTGCCAGGGGTGTGCATGTGCAGAAAGCAGTGGATGAAAGCATGCCCTCCTTGTTGTCACCATCAACACTGTCGTGTGCCTTTGCTGGGCATCTCGTGGTCCTCATCAGTGGCACTTAGGACATGGGGCAGCACCAAGCTTGTGAGAAGACAAGGGACCCCCAAGCCGGTTAGCAAGTGCACATGTGTCACAGTGATCCCTGTCACATGGGGTCACACCCACCCCAGTGCAGACTGAAGAGCTGGGTGGGAGCCCAAGAAGCGGGTGGCTGTGTGAGAGGGGGTGGGGCCAGCACAGAGTGCATGCACAGCCCCCCAGGTGAGTGGCGTGGCCCCGCCTGGTGCGGGGAGCGTTGGTCCAGGAGATGCTCACAGGTGGATCAAGGGACCCAGGGCACAGGCCTTTCTCTTAGTTTTGTCTTCTCCATTTAAAAAAAAAAATTTTTTTTTGGTAAATTTTGAAAAATTTTATCTTAAAGAGAGTACAGCCAAGCAAAATAAAACAGAACAAAGCCAGTCAAAACAGAACAGTGAATGTGATACAGGACTTGAAAACAAGATAATAGAAACTCAACAATGGCCACCATAATACCTCTTGTTATCTTCAAAGTAGCTGCCCATACTTTCAGATAAAATAAAATCAAACTGGGCCTGGGATTTAGCTCAGTGGCATAAGTACCTGCCTGGCAAGCGCGAGGTCATGAGTTCAATCCCCGGTACTGCAAAAAAACCCCCCTAAAACCAAAAAACTTTCTTTGATAATAAAATCAAACTAAACAAAATAGAATAAAACCAATCAAAACAGAACAATGAAAGTGATACAGGACTTCAAAACAAAATAATAGGAAATCAATAATGGCTGCCATGATGTATATGGTTATCTTTGAAGTAATTGCTCATGCTGTCAGATATAATAAAATCAAACTGAACAAAACAGAATAAAACAAAACAACAATGAAAATGATACAGGATGTTAAAACAAGATGCTAGGGAATTAACAGTGGCCACCACCTTCAGAAGGAGAGCCCTTAATTGCTAACTGCACATCATTATTTTCTAAAAGATGCTCAGGCCACTGGCTTTAGGCCTGCAAAGTCAATCAGACACTAAACTCTGCAATTAGTAAGCTGTTTCTTAACCTCAGTAGCCATCATCTCAGTCTGTGCTTCTCCAAATCAACCAGTTGGTAAGGGGGCTCGTCTTGGTTCCCAGGCCACATGCCAGCTGGCTCACAGGAAGGGGCTGGCTTCTTGTTTCTTCTCACTGCCTGCCCAGTGCTAGCCTCACTCCTCACCAGGTCAGCAATACAGGGTTCTAGCACAATGGCTCTCAGGCTGCATATTTATCACCATGCCCTTGAGTCAGCTTAGTTATCATAGAGTGTGACTGGAGTGCAGATTTCATGGATGCCTGAGAAGCAGCCTCCCTGGGAGTCTGCCCTCAGCCTCCCGGAATAGGTGGCAGCCAGGGGTTCCTGTGTGTGGCCCCTTGTGTGTGATAGGGCTGGGTCTTCTTCCTACTTCCAGGGCCATGCCTTCTGCAGACCCTTGGTTAGCTTGAGGTACCTAAATGCGTGAAATGAAACGCTCTGGATTTTAAAGGAAGTTGGTCACACTGGTAAGCAGTTATCAGACGTGTTCTTGGAAAAATGTGTTCTTTTTCATGTGTTTTACACTATGATCTATCAACAGCTCTGGTAGCTCCTCTAGTTGCAAAGCAGTGACGGGTACAGATGCTCTTCTGAGTTTCTGGGAGCAGCAGTAATGCTGTGTGGAGATTTCTGTGACTTCCAATCAGTGAGGATTGACCTGCCCTGTTAGGTGTTGCCTCTGCGGAGCGCTGGGTGTATTCCCAAGGGAGGAGGTGCTAGTGTTCAGCTGCGTATCAGTGAAAATAAAGGTGTCATGGTTTTTCTGAATTCTGGCCCCAAGAGTCTGTGGACTCCTGGTTACCAGCCCTGGACTGAAGTTGCCTGACTTCTCATGACCGTGCTACGCGTTTCCTTCTTCTTTTCTTCCTCTTCTCTTTCCCGTCTTCTTTCTCTCTCCTTCTTTTCCTCCCCTTCTTCCCCTCCCCTCCCTCTCTCCATCTCTTCACCACTTTAGGCCCAACCTTGAGACAACATTTGCTGCACAGCAACCCTTGACAAATTTGTCTAGAGGCAGCAAATAAAATCCTTTAGCCTTGGGCATGGGGGGAGCCTGTACCGTGGGCCCAGGATGCTCAGCCTGATGGGAGACCATAGCAGCACTGTGGTGGGCCTGCAGCACTTCCGGTGTCCCCCCTGCAGCTGTCCAGCCACCCACTTTGTAGGAGGACAAATGTCCTCTAGACTGCAGATGCTCCATTCCATGTCTTGGGTGACTAGAAACTCCCTTGGCACAGCGGGGCCACTGGGCCACAATTCTCGTTCCTCATTCTTCAGCCCCAGCTTCTAAGCTTCAGATTGCCTTGTTGAGTCAGTGAACCGAGTGACACCCGGGGCACACAGACCAGGGCCAGGCGTCGCTGGGTCCTCCCGCCAGGTGGTGAGACAGGGCATGCTCAGACAGGACTCCATCTGCCCTGTGCTGTTTGCCTGAGCTATGGGGCCTCTTATGGTTTAGATCAAGAATGTCCCCTACCAAAGCCTCCTGGACTCAGAGAGGGACCTTTGGAAGGTGCTTGGAATATAGGGGGCTCTAGCTAATTTACTGCTGGAAGGTGGGGCTCTGTTCAGAAGAGGTGGTCACTGGGGGCATGGGCGAGAAGGGTTCCTCTCCTTCCCAGCTCCTCCCTTCTCTCTCTGCTTCCTGTCCGCCATGAGGTGAGCAGCTGTTCTCCAGCAGGCACCACCGCACCTTGCCTTTGTGCCCCCAAAACAGGAGCCAAAGTAAATCTCTCATCTAAGTGTTGGCTGCGGCGCCCTTTTCTGTCCATGCCGCATCCTAGTCCATCCACGCCTTGTGACAATCGCTTCTCCAGGAAAAGGACACCACATGTGGGAATTGGGCGCGGGGATCTTGGAATGTTTTGTACTGATAATTGTAATTTGTGTAGTTCACATGTGTATGTTTTTATGTAATGCTCAATATGGAGTCGAGGGTGGAGACTCCA